>JACXSJ010000771.1:0-69166 GCA_014851325.1 Pentalonia nigronervosa | reverse complement strand
TTTTAATCATAATATAGCGCGTAGTTAAACCGCTATTTAATTTATATTAGGTAATTTGATATTTGATTTGATGGGAACCCGTAATAAAATCGTCATCGTTACTATCCACGAGACTATAACAATTCAGTTTGATGTCAGCTGTGTTCGTCGAAATCAGTTCGTTCTACACGATAGTTATATAATTATAACCGAAACCGTCAAGTTGCGATTCCATTTCAATTATCGCATCATCGGAACGTACAAGGCATTTTTTTTTTTTTACAAACATAAAAATATGAAATGTAGTCAACCCATCGTTTACAATTATTATATGATTGTTATTTGTAATTATCTGGTACAGAAAATTTAACTTGCTATCGATTTCTTTTTATAAATGCGATTTGTATGTGTATAGAAAATACTTCAACGTCGTAATAATTTACAAACATTATCTATGTCAAAATTTCCCATATCATTAAATAATAATATAGGTGATAGTTATTGTTCGTTCGACTCGCGTTACAGGAATATTATTTTTTAATAATGTTAGGGTTCACTTCAGGTCACTAAAGGAAATTTTGTCTATCATAAAAGTTCACAGTGCTTATTAAAATTTTATTTTGTTTGCTCACATGCCCATTCCTAAAAATCACTGTAAATTTACAGTTGAAATGATCCATAATTTCATCAGACTTATTGATTTTGAAATAATATCTTATTCTATTACCTATATTATTTATTTTTTTAACATATATATAATATATATATGTGTGTGTGTGTGGGAGGGGGGGGGGTTGAGCTGTATGAATTTATTTTCTAACAGAATTTTTTCTGACCGTTTCAGCAATTGGCATTACAATCAAACAATAACTAAAATTATATCGACTAAACGTTATTTTCTTAACAATTTCTGGTAGTCTATTTTGCATTACAGTTATAATGGCACCTAAACATTAACCAATAAATAAATAATATATTGTTAACCAATTTTTTAATAATAACTAATATTAGTGTTCAACCATTGTACCTATAACTATTGTAAGATATTTAAATTACTAAAATAGTTAATACGACATAGCGGTATTGTCAGCAACCTTTGTATTCTTTTCAGGAACATTTTATAATCACTGAATGTTAAATATTAATACCCTCACCATCAGGAGAGTTTTAATTAAGTTTCTGTACTTAACGAAGAGATTGTGCTAAGAAATTTATGAATTCTTATAAAAAGTATTTAATTATATTTATATTTATCTAAATAGTTATTGCAGTTTGTACAATTTTAAAAGCGTTCGAACGTGAATTTAAAATATATGTTAGGAACGCCATGGCGTATGTTATATAATAGATGTACTCGTATACCGGGCTGCATAATCCATCACTAAATATTAATTAATTAATCAATAGTGAACTACAATGGTCTCTTAAACACGATTTTGTGACTTGCGATTGGTTCATTAGATTTTGATGAACCACTAAATTAATCAGTGTTTTATGCAACCCGGCAACAATATTTTGAAATATATATACTAAGTGCTTTAACAATTTAACAGGCGTCAGTCATAAACTCATCTACCCAATGTACGGCTTTGTTTTGTACGAATATTTTTTCCTTGGTATGAATATCAGCAACCTGCAGCTATTTTTTTCGAACGACCCGCGAGCAATCATTTCACATAGGCACATATCATTTTGCATGTATTGTACTATACGGTGAAGCAAGCGATAGTGTACAATACATTCGTGCAGATTTGTAAAAATTGGCCGTATCGGAATGCGTAGTTATTTAAAATTGTATTTACGGAAAATCGCACACACGTGACTTGTTGCCTTTCTTAAAAAATTATACACTGTTGGTTTCCCAAACGTCGTGTCCAAGTCGACCGTTTGCCCCGTCCGGAAGCGTCTGGCATACGCGTTTATTAGAGGTATAGTATATTTATACTGTGAACGTCGAGGATAATAACACAACAAAAACAACAACAAATTGGTCGTAAAACATTTTACTGTAAGAAACAAAAAAAGCCAGCTAATAATATTGCATAGTATGCAGTGTAGGTATTATAATATCATGTAGACGTATATTATTATTAACGATATTACTATTATTATTATTTCATCGGCTTATTTGACTCTATACAATATAGCAATTGATATCTGTACATATGTAGGCAGTTTGTACGATACAAGACCTATATATTTTTTTATGTGGTCACTTCTGTCACGGATTATGCGATATCTGAAAGCTGTGCGTAGAGCGGCTTGGAAAATGTTCGTTAAACGTATTTGGCGTACGCTGAAAGAAAAACAAAATTAACTAAACAACCGGAAGTACTATAGAGAAATAATTAAACTTTCGGTTTAAATTAATTTATTACGTACGGCCAGAAAATTCTATATATTGTCACGCGATTTTCGTTTGTAAAGGGTTTTATTATAATTATATACCTTACGTTATGGCATAATTCACGTTATATGACAGTTTTGTGGGTCAGTGGAGTAAAAATTGTTTATATGCACAATTATGCACACATGAATTAAAAGCAATAAAGTTTAGGAATTTCGTATATGAGAGTCTGTACAAAAGAAAAAAATCGTATACCAATAATAAATATATAATATTATATACCTATACGAATGACAAGACATAAATATCGATCGTAATTAAAAATTTTTAACTACACGACCGTAAGAAAAACGAATAACGAATAGTATGTATTACATACAGGAAATAGAACTTTACGAGTACCTGACCTAAACTATATTTATTATATGCAGCTGCAGTTGTACAGTGCATATATATCTTAAAAGTCTATGCCTATATACCTAATATCGTCGCTGAGAGTATTATAATAAACGAAAAACTAGTCTTTAGACGCAGTCGTACAAATTATAACAATAATAATATTATTGTGCTAGTATGTATATTTTGTTTATTTTATTTGTGGGTGCGTGGGTCTGAGGAAATAAAAAAATTCAAATTCGCTAAAGGGATTGCATATTATATTATCATAACTGCAAATGCGAATAACATTTTTGAATAGGTTATTGTTGACATGGAAACACTTGCATATCATCGCTCATCATATAGTTATAATATTAAATTTATGCGTTTTTGAAAAAAAATTGTATGGATCAACAGTCAGTTGATATGTCGAATATAAGTTATAATACATTTCAAAAACTTAGCAATAATTAATAGGTAATCAAAAATCCAGGAATGGCAGTAAAAAGTATAATTTAGGTAAAACGTAAGAAGTATAAGTACTCGTGTGAATATAAGAAAGTGCGTAATGGTTAAATGTTGGCTTTTTTTTTTCGATACGCAAAAAAAGGACCCAATGCCTTTTAAACAGAACATTGTGTTTTCCACTACAAATATTTGCGGGTGTGCCTTTATGCGGTGCTATAGAAGGGAAACGCGGCAAGTGATTTTTTTTTCGGCAGTACACAGTGTAAGGATTGACGGTATTGAAATTGGATACCGGTATTTTGGTATTAGAACCCCAAGTGTACCGAAAAATCCGTAAAAGGCGTTATACGGTACCCATTATTACTTCGGTATTTAACGGTACGTCGGTACTTCAGTATTGCGGTACACTGTCCAAGCGGTATTTAAGCAATAACCGGTAAACCAATGCAAGGTGGCATGCCGAAAAAACCGTCAACCCTTTAATAACAGTGAAAGTGATAAATAAACACGTCCACTTGCCCTGCGACAGTGCAACGATTGCGTGTAACTAATCTCATGGAAATTAATGACCAACCTTGAAATTAGCGGTGACCGGCTGTTGCCTTTCGCTGGTCTGCAGTTTGGCCACGTTGTTGATCAAGTCGATGTCCACGTGCTTGATGACGTTCGGTTCTTGGTGATCGGGCACCCGCAAGTGTATCACGTTGTACGCGGGCGGCGGTACGCTACGGCCGCCGCCGCTCTCGTCGTCGTCGTATTCGACGTGCTGCTGCGGCTGTTGTTGATGATGCTGCTGATGCTGCAACTGCTGCTGTTGTTGATGATGTTGCTGGTGCTGTTGGACGACCGCGCCGTGTTGCACGTACTGTTGGATCTCGGCTGGCATGAACGATCCCAGGCCCCGTGGCTGGGACGACGGCACGAACTGCACGCGACCGCCGCCGGACGTGGGCCTACGTCCGCCGGCCTGCTGCAACACGCCACTGCTGCCGCCCGCGTTGCCGTGCTGCTGCACCAGATAGTCGCCGGCCTGTTGCAGCTGGTGCTGGTGCTGCAAGTGCAGCTGGTGCGCGGCGTTGCGCAGCAGTGGATGATGGCCGCGGTTGTGGTGGTCGAACGGCGAGTGGCGGGGCGGCTGCTGGACGACCGGCTTGTGCCCGTGCCCGACGACGCCCAATTTACCGAAGTGCTTGTGCCCCATGTACCCGAGGTGCTTGTGCTGGTGGCCGTACGCACCGACGTGCTTGTGGCTGTGCGTGGATTTTCCGGCGTGCCCGTGCTCGTGCGCCACCTTGCCGCTGTGCTTGTGGTCGTGCACTACTTTGCCAGAATGGATCAGCGGTATGCCCTTGCCGGCCAGCTTGTACGTGTGCACGTGATTCACGTGCTGCGGCATTTCTTTGGGCACCACGATGATGATCCTGTGGTGTCTGTACAAAACGATAACGTTCCGTTATTGCAACGTGAAATTATTGTATAATATTATAATATATAATATACGACGCTTCCGCGTCGCCGTTGTTACGGTTGACTTTTTTTCCAAAAATAATTAAAAGTACAATGTGATTATTCTAGTTTGATTGTGTAGATTCGTTAATTGGTCATTGTTTACATTCACAAAAAAGTTACAAGTCTATACATTTTCATCTAAAAATCATCAAAATCATATGTAATTAGATAATTTATTATTTTAGTTTGATTAGAATAAGATCCGTTAATTTGCCATTCGGAAAAAAAAAACCTGAGACAATAAAATACACTCGTACTGTGTTATTCGTTTTCATCCGTTCGTGTCGCCGTATATTAATACACTTCGACACAGCTGTTATACCTGCGTAGGCACATTGTTAAAAAACGCAATATGCCCACGCAAACGACCAATCAAATTTTTTACCTGGCGGATAAATGATGCGCAAACGACACACACTTGGCAATATTTTTGTTCCATAACGGTCAAACATCGTACGCATTCGTACCTACACCGCAAACGCGACTATTTAACGCGCCCTTTCTACGTGTAATCTGGAACCACGGAGTGGTGATTTTTTTTTCTCGAACAACTATAGTTTTATTTCCATGTACGCATTATTGAGTATTGATCATAAGACTACGTGTGATCGAACATATCAAAGAAATGTCCAGGAGTATTGTGTTACATTATACCATACCGGGCACGATCGTTGAAAGTGCTACACTATTTTGTTCGGTCCCGAATAATTACGCAAATACAATTTCCGTGGTATAATATTATTATCATTTAACCACAAATCACTGTATCACACTGGTCTTAGAAACAATATTTTTATAGAAAAAATTTTTTTTATGTTCGACTTACTCATGATCTTCGGCAGCGGTGATTTCGTCTTGATATTCGTCAGAATTTGGAACTTCTCGACGTGGTATCGTGTCTTCCGAACTGCACACCGTCGCCGTGAAAATACAACCGATCAACAAACCATGCCAAAATTGTTCCTGGCATGCAATAACAACGATTACAGAAAAATAATTCTTTTAATTGCAACTATTGTTGTTTGAAAACTAAAATAAACACGCCTATACGATGACGGGTGTCGGGTGACGACATCTTTAAATTGTTAAATTGCTGTTAAATTTAAGACGACGGCATATTATGGACATAATAACTATAGATTCCAGGTTTTCTGTCAACAGACTTACGTTGTCGCTGAAGTCACAGTACTAGGATACAGATTTAACCGAAACGACAAGGCGGCATCTAATTGGGTATAATTATTATAGGTACGCGAAACCAAAGAAACATTCTCCGATGAAGCGTTTGGATCTAGGAAATGACCGTCGTAAACAATAATATCGATGGATAGTTTACTAAAATAAATACGTTCCATAACGATAGAAATATTATATAATATTATGTGTATTTTAGTAATTCCTATGAGGAAACTATTGTAATAATTGGGTGTAAATTACGGCGAAGCGCGGTAGTAGATAGACAATGTAATAGATATATAAGTATGAGTAATCATATCGATGCGTGTACATCGTATTATAATAGCAATAATACTTCCGACGACCTGAAATAAAATCAGCTGCACGTTTTGTGAAAAAAACTTAAAAAATAAGACGGAAAAAAACCCCAACGAATATTTTTCGATTTCTAAACGTTATTATAATCGGACCGCTTGGAGAGTCGAAGGGAAAAACTATAGGTCTTATTATACACATATACTCATGCATTAAGAATTAAGATATATTATACAAGGCACACGTGACAGGTTCTCTATGCACGTTCACCCTGGATCTGATTTCGACACATTTCTCGGGACGATTGGGGGAAAAAAACCAACCGTGGATAATCAACAAAGTGATTATATAGATATCCCGCGTTCCGGTTCCTATAGCCAAACCCCGCCGAAAACGAATATAAGTCCGCAAACCGATTTAGACGACAACATCGAAACAAGTTTGTTTTCCTTTAATCATTTTTAAGATAAAAACAAAAATACAACGACAATCATATTATTGAGTATAATACTATAACTCAACTGCAGTATTTCGACAAATCACAACTTGAAACGTTCGATATAAAACGCATATTATAATATTATCTGTTAATTTATGCATAACTTTTATAAAAAATGCGATGTACATAGCGTACGTGTGTATGTGGTACATTATGATATAGGTATTAATGTATTATATTTAAAACTAACAAGTGATCAGATTAACTCACGTGGTACCTTTAACGTAGAATCAAATATTATGTCCATGCATATTCTCGCAGTCACATTTATTATAATATTGAATAGTCACGCATTAAATTATTATAATATCAAAATCTCACGTGTCTAGAAACTAGAAAGTATTGAAATCCTAAATCTCTTCGGATGAGGTAACGTATGAGAATAACGTTCGACCGTCTAATAAATAACCGTGACACTATTAACCTCAACTACCGAAGTGTATACATCAAAGATGATTTCTCGCTCCAAACATGGTTCGATCCATACGGTCCAAACCAAAAAATACACGCTAATAGTAGGTATAATAATATTACATATTATATACGTTTTGTACACGGAAAAGTCGCCGGAATTATCATCTTGTCCGGTACGTTATAGGGATATGGATAGGGATGGGGATGGTATGGGCTATGTATGTAATCACTCATCGTTTTCAAATAATGGTAGACATTTGTATTGTTGTCCGTTATGAAAAAAATGTGATGAGGTATTTCGAACCACCAAACCTTCAGCATTATAATTTATAGATATTAATTATATTATATATGTTTTAAAATTATACGAGTATACTTTACCATTGTATGCGTTTGTGTCAACTAAAATGCATGTACGATGACGTGGTCTTCTAGTTATTATGTACTACACTGTTTACTCTATGGTTTTGTATACGTATATTATTGCAAATACGTTATTGAAAATACATAATTTCATCTGACGGCGGCGCACTGGGTGCGTGCGGCATTATTGCGGAAAGACTAATAAAAACCGAGATAACGTCAAATAATATAATACACCACCGAATTGAGTATATTTTATTTTTATTCCGTAAAATAGTCACACATAGGTATCGCGGTGTAGCAGATATTATTATTGTATACGCGTGTTTAGATTCGGCCGAACGGGCAGAGTACATGTGACCCGAAGTAGCCGGCGTTTTCACTTTTAATCGCGATGGTGGTTTTCGCTATTGGGCGCAAATCGGCGGGGGAAACGCTCGCGCCATCAGCGGGAGATTTCCCGTAAGACCGTCTTGGAAAAACGGTTGCGCAAACACCGCGAAAAATCGTAGACACAGCCGTGACAGCGTATTGTAGATCACCCCGCACATATTTTCATATTTTTGTGATATACCTACCTACATGACGTGAAGTATTTCATGTGTGCGGCAGTAAGTAACTGCGATAGGGTATTATAGGGCTATCAAAAGTGACTTGAGGTGATGTTAGTCTGTATCTTATTATTTTCGATCGAGATGTCCAGGATTCGTTTTTTCGCCAATATCAATGCATACTGCAGGATATTACCATTGATTATAAATACTAGTATACTTAGTGTTTATAATCAATGATTTTACGTATAATTTATTTCAGCGGCTATAAAGGGTTTTCCGCAGATATAGCACAGAGACAAGGTCATTATTAAACAAGTATAATAAATTATTATTTTACCATTGTATTGGCGATACGACCACTTTTTACAATATAGTCTATAATGCAGTGCATTTTAACACACAAAATATTATAGTTATCAAAAACGATCTTCAGACCGCTAAAATTTTTGGAAGTCGTGAAGACAAATATTAGAAGCATAGAAACATTAAAATATTAATAAGTAAAAACTATTAATATAATATTATACCATAACGTTTTTGTTAATATGTATGTTTATCTAAAACCACTTTTTGTCATTATTTAAATTAAACCCGCACACAACTAAAAAAAAATAGTGTTTCAAACCATTGCAGCATAAGAAACAAACATCTTAACAAGCATTTTTATTCACAAACAAACATTTTATCCGGTGCGAGTCATTTGGTCGATGAGTAATCAAAAAAATGTAATCGAAATGTTATGCAAAAATGTCATAAAACATCAATATTTTATTAATATTGTCAAAATGTTTTGTGGTAGAATGAGTTTTAAGTAATTATATTGATTTATTAGTATTTTATACATATTTTTGCAACGATTAAATAAAGTTTTTATTTTATTATGAATATTGATATTGTACATAACATCATCCATGGAGGAATGTTATTAAATATAAATAATTTCATTTATAAAATTTAATTATGCTTATATTTATATCAATTGTTTTGGAATTAAATTATTATTTTTTTTTTTACTTAATAATAGCTTAATAATTTTTTTTAAAACATTAAACTTAGCATTTTTTACTTGTATGATTTTTTGAAATAATTTTCTCAAAATATATATTTTTTAATTATAATATATTTTGATTACGTAACATTTCGATCACTAGAATTATATTCTTAAACTCGATATTATATTTTTCGATCAAAAATGTGTTCGACCAAATGATATTTCGATCACTAGATTTTCGACCAAATCACTCTCATCATATTTTATCATACATAAGTAAAATAAAAACCAAAAAAGTCAAACATATCAAATGTCGATAAATAATTCAAAATTATTTTTAAAATTCTATTATATCTAGAAAATGCTAATATAAATATTTGGTGAAAATTTATTTCAAGTCTACAGTTATTCGTTTTTGAAATAGATACAACAAAAAATCAAAATCGATTTTTTCAATAGTTGGTCTTGCATAAATATTCCAATTTTTGTAATTTTTTTTTTTTTTTTATTTACGCAATAATATTGTTAACTTATGGAAAATACATTCTTTTAGTACAAACTAGATTCAATTTACTACCAGAAGTTTTCCTTGATAATTTGAGTAACTTTTCTACTTTAAAAAATTTTTTAGTACAAAAAAAAATCATATATTTATAAAACCAGTCATCCTTTCGCTTATAATCTAATATTATTTTATGGGGTCTTGAAAACCATTTGAGTGGCTAAGCCTCCGTAAGCCCTCCTCTCTCGATCAATGCTCCCATGCACTGCAGAAACCTAGAACGGCGACAATTATTATCGTTGAAATATATATATATGAACATAAAATATTATTGTGTAATCTTATTCAAAACCAAACCTATCGTAATGTAGTCACTGTTATAATAACTAAACAATAAATATTAAAAAAAAAGATCGACAAGTAGGTACTATGCTGTACAGTAAGTATTGAGTGAGTTACTGAAATGGATGTGTTAGATTTTAACTTAATGATATAAAATCATTGTGTACGATAAACAATTCTGAGCGTAGAAGATCTGTCTGACTGCATAGCTAAGTATATTTTATGTTATTATTGCTATTAAATTAATTAATTTTACTATTAATAATACAGTAGGTTGAATTAATTTTTGCAGAAAACATGGCATTTGAAAATTTAATTGAGTGTATAAAATATAATAATATACTTTAAAAGTTTCAAGCACCCACAAAAAATATTTTTAAATTACAACGAAATAACTAACATTGTCATTCTTCAGTTAAATATCTAATTTCATCCAAATTTGAACATAAAATGTTAAAATAAATCTTAAAAATGATTTTTTTAATAATGTTTTTTTGATTTTTTTTGTAACAGGATTAAATACTTACAACAAACATTATTTTAAATTTTCAATCCTTAACTATAAAAACTGATTATTTTATACATTTTTAACTACTAAATAATTTGCAAACATTCGAGATTTTGATGAATTTGGTCACTTTGAGCTTTAAATGCTTATAAAAATAAAATTGTGCATTTATATTTTAAATATTTTTAAAACTGTATTTAAAACAACTTACAAAAAATTTTGTTTTGAATTTTCAATCGTTAGTTATAAAAACTGAACATTTTATAAATTTTTAACTACAAAATAATTTGCAAATGTTCGATGATGAATTTCGGTCAAAATTTGAAGTTTAAATGCTTATAAAACAAAAATTGTGCTTATATATTTTTATTATTTATAATCTGCTATTTTACCAATTTATGAGGAATTTTGTATTAAATTTTTAAAAAATTTGACCTAATGAAATTTTTTTATTGATATTTAAAGAAAAAAATTTAAAAAACCGAAAAATTTGTAGACCAACAATTATCTCAAAAATTGTCAAAATATTTTTAATTTTTTTTTCCGTATAGAAAATGATAATCTGAACGTTTTATGAAAACTTCAAATGTCTTCAATTATTTATTTTTGAATTACATCAAAATTACATCTAATTTTAAACTTTCATAAAAAACTACTTTGACTTTCGGTAAATTTTTTTTTTAGAAAAGTAGAAAAACTTATAGAAATCCTTGTGTTGAATTTTTAAATCTTAGATTTGAATAGAAAATTTTTTATAAATTTTCTAATCAAATAAACTGCAAAATTTCGTGATTTTTACGTATTTTCTTGAAATTTTAACTTTAGACGCTTATAAAAAACTATCAAAAACTTACGCTCAACTTTTTTTTTTCAATTTTTACTTACAACAAGTTATGAAAAACATTGTATTACATTTTCAAGTTTTTTGACCGGCTGAAAAAATTTTTATTGGCAATAATAAAAAAAAACCCAAAAATTTATTATGCTTATAAATAGCTCAAAAAAAAATTCAAAATATTTTGAAAATTTTTTGGTGTATATAAAATGTTTATATAAACATTTGGTGAAAATTTCATGTATTTACGGTCATTATTTCTTTTGTTACATTGAAAATAAAAATAAATTTTGTTAAATATTCTCGTTTTTCCTTAATTTTTTTTTTCCCGGCGCGTTTAAAAACTATTGAGAATTTTTTACTTTTGATCCTCCTTAAAGTACCAACTAGATTCACTTTCTTATCAGAAAAGATGCCGAAGAAGAAAATCGGACCACTAAATCGGAGCATTAAAACTTTTACTGCACTAAAACGTTATGACAGACATAAAAAAAAAAATCAAAAAAAAAAAACACACAATATTGTAAAATCAATACATTCATCGCTTCGCTCAGAGTCTTAAAAACCCTAAGGGTCAGTCGTATGTAGAAACATCGTTTACTTTATTTATATATTATGCGATAGCTACTTAGTTTATTATATAGTTTACATTACTAAGTATATTATCCGGCTCCGGTGTTCCGGAACAGATACGCTGCAGATTTGCTTGTGATTCGGTGGTGTCGAGAAAATTTCATTGATTCGTATGAATAAAATATGATGTATAACAATAATAATATGCATAATACCATTACTATTGTAATAATATTTATTCGGGTAGTCGGGTGTAAATGACACAACATAATATACCTATATTATAGAGTTCCCGTTATTATATTATATATATTATATATATATAATATACTAATCTATATCTAAAGGTATTTCTTTACAAACGCGACGTGTGCCAAATAATGTGTTATGATTGCAATAAACGGTACACAACTATTATTTTAGGATTACGTTGTAAATACACAACAGTGTACCTATATAATATAATATAATACAATATTGTGGCGGTCCACAAGCCAATATATTATATACAACCGTTTTTTAGGTTACACACGCGTTAAACGCGGCGGATCGTTTCTCTCCTCGGTGCAATACAACACAATAATATAATGTGTAATGCGTGTATGAACGAATGTGCAGGCGACTGTTGTACGCGGATTATAAATTATAATAATAATATGTTGCTATACGTACAAGTCGCCGATTGTTAGGAAATTTTGTTTTTATTTTTTATTATACACATGGAGGCTTATATACATATATATATATACATAAACACGTGTACTTCTAACTATAATGTTAATGTTTTATAATATATACATAATAATATCATATTATATGTATCAATTATGTACAATGTACACCAAGTTACTAAAGCTATTATAACGTGTCATTTGTGACTGTCACAGTGTTGAGAGAGATATATAGGTATATTGTTATACACATATTACGTGATTATTTGTTTAATAATTTACTCTGTAAATAGAACAATGTTGTTTGAAATCGGTGAATTTATAATTGGCATTTAAATTCTATCGTAATTTTATTTAAATAAACTGAGCATATATGTATTTCTATTTTTTATATTTATATTTTTACGAATTTATGTATTTATTTATTTTTTTAAATACAGATATTTTAATATCTTAATTTATATATAATAAATTTGAATTTGAAAATAAAATTCCCCTTGCACCCTGTAAAATATATATATATAATACAGATAATACAGATTTATCTTTATGATATTTTATCACTCAGTTATATGAAAATCCGTCTTGCGAATGATACAATTAGCCAATGAGGCCCATCACTCCTAAACTATTTTTTAATGAAATTTCTTTATATTGTTATATAAATAGTTTTTAAATTCTGAGTATAGCGAGGAATGTATTGATTTTACAATGATGTGTATTTTTTTTCTGTCTGTATACACATTAAGTTGTTGAAATAATGCTTCGATTTATTCATCAGTATCTTTTTTAGTGGGAAAGTGAATCTAGTTGATATTAGTAATATACGATTTTTTTTTAAGCATTTAAACTTCAAATGTTTACCAAAATTCATCATCGAGCATTTGTAAATTGTTTTGTAGTTAAAAATTTATAAAATGTTCCATTTTTATAGGCAAGGATTGAAAATTGAACAATATACAACACTTACCTATATACTGTGTACTTATATCGGAATTAAAAATCATCTACGCATTGATTAGTTTTGCATATGTGCCTATCTGATCTATGAAAAGAAGTCATTAAGGTATTATTAATCATTATGAATCGTAAGTATAATTATTTATTGTGCTTTAATAAATCTAACCGTTTTCTATATAAAACATAAAATATTATACACATTATATTGAATTATACATAAACATTTATCTATATAATATTATTCCGGTCTCTGTCACAGTATCACTTAACCATGCTATACATCGTATATTATAATGTATGTAGGTATGTCCCAAAATTCCCTTGAATTCGTATTGTAGAAACTAGTTCTACATAGATATTAGATACCTATACTTATGATATTGTTTAGGTTGTTATGTGTGTGTTTTTTATTCACTATAAACGTACAACTACAAACTAATGACCTTGTGCCGTGACCAGAGTACCGATACATATAATACTATAACATTATAAAAGGCGTATGCACGAAAATTCGAAACAATAACAACCGGAAAAACGACGTTTTAGTGTGATGAAAGTAAACGCGTGTACTTGTCAATTTGCAATTAAATAAGATTTATGCGTACAGCCGTATAGTCCGTAAACGCTGACACGGACACTGCCCAAGACTTCGCAATACAACAATAAACGCACGTGTATTATAGGTGCAATATAAAAATACAAAATATGATAAACGTGTATTGTGTATACTAACATTATACAGGGTAGAAAAAAATTGTGGTTCTTTATATTATATTCATAACATATTGTGTTGATATTCAGTTTACCGAGTAGGTACTCGTAAATCTCGTATTTATTAATGTTATTTGTTTTTATTCTCAAAATTGACGTTTTTTAATTATAATTATTACAACTGATATCAAATTTTGATGATAAGTAAAAATTATTAGCAGAGGTTCTCAAAATTTTTTTTTCACGTACCACTCATGTGTATAATGGATCGGTCATAAACTAATTTAATCGGCCAATAATTAAAAAAAAAGGTCAGATTGTGGATACAGCTCTGCAGTAGGTGTCGAGTTATATAAAGAGGATTCAATGATATAATATCATTGTGTACAAAAAATGATTCTAAGGGAAGAAGCTACATTACTAAGTAGTAAGTACATTTTATGATATAATTGCTGTTAAGGTAATTAATTTTACTATTAATAACACAGTAATTTGAATTATTTTTTTGCCCAAAACATTGCAATTAAAAATGTCATGAAGTGTATAAAATATAATAATATACTTTAAAAGCTTCAAGTACCACCCACGAATAATATTTTTAAATTACAACGAAATAACTTACATCATTATTCTTCGTTTAAATATCGAATTTCGTCAAAATTTAAACTTAAAACGTCTATAAAAAGCAACCATGTTAATATATTTTTTTGATTTTTCGGTTACATTATTCTACTTAAGAGAAACCTTGTTTTAATTTTTCAATCTTTAACTATGAAAAATAAAAATTAAATAAATTTTTAACTATAAAATAGTTTGCAAATACTCGTATTGGTCAAAATTTAAATTTTATATGCTTATAAAAAAAATGAGCTAATATATCTTTAATATTTTTTAACTGCTATTAAAACAACTTATGAAGAATCTTTGTCAATATTTATCGGAAAAATCAAAAATGTCTTAAGTTTACAATTAGCTCAAAAAGAGTCAACCTATTTTTAAAATTTAATGGTGTATAGGAAATAATAATTTCAATATTCAATGAAAATTTCAAGTGTTACGGTTATTCATTTTTGAATTACAACAAAATAAGAAAATTATTAATTGAGAAATCGTTAGTTTACAGGTGGATATCTAATGTTGAATTTCAAAACCTCATAAAAAATAGTTTGATTTTCCAGTAAACTTCTTTTTGTGAAAGATAGAAAACTTATGAGCATCTTGTATTAACTCAAAAATAATCAAAATATTTTTTTTGAAATTTTATGATGTATAAAAATTTTTTGAAAATTTTTTGTATATACACTTATTATTTTTTGTGTTACACCAAATAACAAAATCAAATTTGTCAAAAATTAGCTTTGAGTAAAAATTCTCGTTTTCCCCTTTTTTTGTTTTTCTCGAGGCTTCTAAAAATTATTGATAATTTTTTTTGCTTCAGGCACTAACCAGGCACAAAGAAAAAAAAACACAACATTGTAAAATTAATACATTCTTCTCTCCACCCAAAATCTAAAATAGAACCAACCATTCAAATTGTAATACTTTTTCAACAATAATAATGTAAAAAAAAATATACTAAAATGTAAAATAATAACTATTTAAATACATTTAACAGTAAATTTATTACCTATTTATACTCAAAAAAATATTTATTAGATCTGTTACAAACAAAAATAAAAAAATAAAAATATTAATTTTTAATTTTCCGTGTACTACCACCACACGGTCTTTCACGTACCACCGTTTTTCAGCCAATTGCGTATTACAACCACAAATTGAGAATCGCAGTGTTGGAGTGCTCGGATACTACTTTCAATTATTTGTATGTTAATTTGCTAAAACTCGTTCAATTATATTATAGTTATAAATTACTTTTGCCTGTTAGCATCCGCTTTTCATAATTTTTAACGATATAGGTATTAAGTATACTTGATTGTTTTTAATATTTTTGGTTTATAAATTATAAATTGTTGCTCTTGCAATTAAATTGAACATTTGATTATGTAAGTTCGAAGATGCTGTGAAGCATATAGATATCAACAGAGCCAAAATGGAAAAGGCAAATATGATAATTAAGAATATAAGTATTCCAAATACAATGACACAAATTTACCTCGATAATACCTACGGCATTAATCTGTTAGTCAGCTGGATGGTTGTAAAAGTAATATTATTGTTAGCCTTAAATAGTTCAATTTTACGAAAATAATGATCTTCTAGATCAGTTGATCTATAGACAGATCACATAAGATTACGTCCTGAATAGTGTAATTTATACATCGAAAATATTTTGTTAATTTGTTTGAAAACGAATAAATATAGGTACACATTTGGCATTACCAATAAGGTATTCAGTAATCACTGCCGGACGCAAGGACTTAAGTAAAAATGCATACTGACAATAGACTCAAGACATTACAATAAAGGCCACCAGCGAAAATATATGATGAATATATTAGTATATTAGTATAACCTGGCATTTTCTTAAGAACGCGTTTCAGCCATGTTAATCGATTCAGCGTAAACATTATTAATCTCGGTTTCTTTGAAAGAAGGCACAGCGTTAGAAACGGATGACTTTTGTGCAGTACGTGAGAAAAGTATTTAAGAACTTTCAATAGGGGATGTTCCATTTTTACACTCATTGGCGGTCAAAACTACTGTTTCCGTTGAAGATCCCAGTAATTTTGTAAAGTCTAAACCGGAGGTTTGAAGTTCTTGATACGAATCCTCTATTGTAACTTTTGTCTGAAGTACAAAAAAAATACACCATATTTTTGTTTTCAAATCAAATATACTTGGTAGTTCCCATTTAACGTAAGACACGTAATATTTTAAAAAAAACGTTAATAGTTTTCAAAATAATGAGTGTCTTACGTTAAATGGATCACTCGGTTATTATATTTTACAAACTATATAGTATATAATATTATAATGCTTACGTTTTCCATTAAAAAAATTTGATCTACACTAATCAAGTATTAGATTTGTTGGGTTATTAGTATACAAGTCTTATCTTTGAGATACTCTTAGAATAAAAATAATAATAAATACAGATGAATACTAATAATATATAGGTATAATTACAATTTTTGAAATACATACTATGCAACATATTTAGATACCTATCTGTAATACATTTTTCAAAAAAAAGTTTGCCAACACGAGTATTCACTGCCGATAAAGGATCATCCAATAAATAGATATCCACTTGTTAGGCCTCCATCATACTATAATTCGTTTTATTGAGATTAGCAATTCGGCAGTTACGCCAAATCCCGGTGGAAAGGCTATAGTGAAAGTTTTTCGTAAAATGTTATAATACGACGTTATTACAAATGTTTAAACACGATATAAAATCATTAAATATATTTCATTAGAAAATTCAAACTACATATAAAGATATAAATTTACAACACACACACACATATATATATAATACATAAATAATTTAATATACTGTTGAAACTAAAATATTACTTTCGATGCGGTTATATTGTTCCCAAATAATATCTATGCAAATAAATTCACAAATAATGCGATTCTCATGTTAATTAGAAAAAACGATTACAAAATTCCTTTGATAGAAGCCGATTCTATAATTTTGTTCATTTTTGTCCTAGATATCTAACGACTATATGTATATATCGACTTATATAGTCGATGTCCTCAGACCGCAATAACTTTAAAGTTTATTTTTTACTTAAATATTAATAACTCTATAAGTATATACTTCTAAAGTATATAATATATTGTATAGATTTTTTTCAAATATAATTATTTAAATTATAGCATGATAATTAAAATAACTCCAATTTATAGGATACCTACTACCATTGATAATAAATATTGATATTTATAATCAATGCTATTACCTATTAACTTTGTAGTGGTATAAATATAAGCAATGTAGCAATACCTATGATTGCTTCTATAGGACCAATCCACAGAAAAGACACGTACAAAAGTGATATATTAAATCGATTTACATCGTATGACATAAAGTATATTATTTGACCAGCCGATGTCTTATCATAAGAACTAGTTTTGAGTCGTAATGACTAAAAAAAATAATAATAATTTATTATAATGTTATTCATATTTTATAGTATCATATATTCTATCTATATTGTTTATAGTTTACAATATAATAGTTATCGCATTTTTATTGTTTAGACATTAGACATATTAATATGTACCTTATTGTAAATAATATTACAAGTCGCAAAACGTATTTTCATTGCAATATGAAATATTGTCGTACCAAAACTGGTATAAAGAATTAATCTCGTTAATAAAACTGTTATTAAGACAATTGATAAATAAATTCCATTTACGGTTTAATTAACTGATTTATTAGTTTTAAAATGTACTACTATTTTTCCGACAATAGTCAATATACCATTGCTATTCAAAATTCAAATATATGAAAATAAGTGTTAAATATTTGTATAATGATTACACTTGATACCAAATCAATAGTAATGGAATACTACAACTTTACATAAAATAGGTAGATAATAACTAGGCAGCAGATATCTATTTTTTAAAAAATCGAAAAATATGTATGTACTTATGTGCTTAAAAGTATAAAAATATACTTAGAATTGATTCAAAATAATATGCATCAATAAAAATCAACTAAACCTTATTTTATTTTTTAAAAATTTAATTCAGTAAATAATTTTGAATTTAAATTTCGTAAACTGTTTTTGAACTGTTTATTAATCTAAAACAAGCATAGGTACATATTATATGTTAAAAACTAATTGAGAATTTAAAAAAAAATAAGTTATAATTTTCCCACATTATATAAAGAAATCGTTGTACATTATTGGTACGGAATATTTGAAGTAAAAAAATGAAAATATAAAAAAATAAAATAAATATAACTAAAAATCATAAATATGCACTAAAAGCATGATGATTATAAAAATATGATCAAATAAGTAAAAAAAAATCGGACTAATATGTAAAAGTATGCAATATTGAATTGTAAATTTAAATTATTTAAATAATGAAACATTTTTCTATCTTACTCTGCATAAATTTAGATTTTTTTAAAAAATATGATAAATGCATAAACATTTATTCCTTACTAACAACTATAATTGATGTTTCTAATACTGAGCGTACATACAATACCTACATTTTACATACCTTAAATAAATTTTAAATATTGTTAATATAATTCCAATACAAAAAAACTTTGCTTCAAACATTTGAATAAGTGTCCTTAAAAAACTTGAAGCTTGATTTTTCTTTTTTGAATTTATCAATTCCTCCTTCCATAACCTTAGAAAAATTTAAATAGGTTTATATAGGTACAGTTTATATTTGTATTCGTTAGACGCATGAAAACTTATTTACTTTTCTAATTTGTTTCCCAGTAATGCAGATGAATCTCCTTCCAAAATAATGTATAAATCAATTAAATTTAATTCTTTTTTTAATCCTTTTTTAATGAGTTTTAAAATCCAGCTTAAAAATAAATGCACATAATATTTTATAATAGTTAATATTTAATTAATTAAAATAATATGGTGTATATGTAATAGTCACGTTTACATTTTAAATTTTATAGATGTTTCGTTATTGTAATATATAAATGCCTTCGTAATTACTTAAGTATATCATAATTTACCCAAAACAAAAAAAATGTTTCAACATAAATAATAGTTTAAATGCATTTTGAAAAAATTCATTTAATAAGAACAGTGTAAAATACGGTAATAGGTAGGTGTACATAAAAGCTAACATTTTATGATATTTTTGATAACTCTTAAGTGCAAAATTGATTTGTGCTTATGTACCTTAACAATGGAATAAAAGCACATAATTCAATTTTTGGTAGCTATAGATAACTAAAACTAATTGTTTACTAATTTTAATTTACTCACGGAAGCTTATGCTCACCTAACCGTAGTTGTTTGCATAATGTTTAAAAACATTGACAACTTTTAATAATTAACTGTAAGTATGCAATATTTAACAGGATATCTATACCTACCTACAAATAGTCAAAACTAGGAAAATTAACTAATTTTTTTAACTCGTTAAGTTAAATTAATAAAGAAAAATTTAAGTTGAGTTTTAAGTTAAAAATTACAAGTTAATAAGAAAAAAAATAATATTTTTATTATTAAAAAAAGTATAATATCAACTATTAATTACTAATGAGTATACAAACTTGTATGGTATATATTGGGTAGATTAAAAATATTTTCTTTTATTAATACTGGTTACCCCTAGGTATAACTGTTCTATTTAATATTCATTACCTTATCCAGATATATTATATTTTGTATTTCTGTGAATATGCAATATTGCATTATTATTATAAATTATTATTTATTACTTATAAGTTATAACTTTACAGTATACATTATAATATACCTTATTAAATATTTTCTTGTTTCGCATGTTTTATTTAAATTTGTATTTATATATGTTATTTTGATTGTAGAAAGTCCAAAAATAGTACAAAACACTGTGACTATATAATTTAGTAGGTGCCTATTTAAAATACAATTGGGTTATAAGTTATAACATTATAATTAATAAATAATATTTGATATTTCCATTTATTTATTTTTTTCCTATAAACAAAAATTTACAAAACAAAATATATTTTTTAAATCCACGGGGTTTTGTATTAAGAAAAAAAATTAACTTAATTTGACAGTAAAATGAATTTAACTCATAATGTATATTCCGTATTATGTAGTAACCTACATAATACGGAAAAAAATTTAACTTGTTAAGTTATTTAATAATTAAAAGTAACATAAATTTAACTTTTTAACTCATTGTAACGCCCAACCTTGCAAATAGTATTACACTTAAGCTTTAAGTAGGTTATAGGCTAATATATATCTATACCAATAGAATTTTCATTACTTATGTATTTCATATTTATATGCAATAACAATTTCAAAAATATTAACTTTGGCTCTTGAATTGAGTGGTTTTTCTTCTTTGGAAGTTGCATCCATATTTATAATCTAAAATTGTAAAAAAAATTTCATCGTATTTGGTTATATGGACCTTGTATAATTTTTTTTAAAAATAAACAATAAAAAGAAAAGAAAATTATACCAATTTTGTTAATATTTTCTAGATAGATGTACAAGCTATAACAATATTATTGATGGTGCATTATAATCTGATAATTTTTGCCCAAAATACGATATCACAGGAAAAAGTTATATAAAATATAAAAATAAAATGTTAATCTCGTATGTAATTTCTGATATATCAATATTAATAAATAATATGGTTATAACTTATAATTTACCCGTATGAATAATAAACTAACTATAATACCCATCGTAATAAAATATTTTAAAATCTTCCCTGCAAATATCGGTATAAATTCAAAATGAAATAAACACTACAATTTAAAATTAATATTGTATATAAGTATCTACTTTAAAAGGATGTCACACCCGCATGTGTTGTCTCCGTCTTACAAATGTACAACATAGCAAAAACTGTTTTGCACAGGATAGAACTAAGAAGGCTACAGTCCTAATTAAGAAACAAAATTTTCACCACGTAAAAAAGAGAACTTTAGCTATATATTATCATTTTTATTTTTTCGATATCGGATTTTACGAAAAAATTTCTTAATGTTTCAAAAATTATTATTTTCAAACTTGAATAACTTTTTTAGTAGTTCCGATATCAAAAAAATAAAAACGATATTGCATAGCCAAGGTTCTCCTTTTTATGAGTTCAAAATTTTGTTTCTTAGTTATGACTTTAACTTTTTCAGTTCTTTCCCGCGCAAAACAGTTTTTGCTATGTTTTACATTTGTAAGACGGAAACAACACATGTGGGTGTGGCGTCCTCTTAACATGTGAATGTGATCTATATAGATACTATAAAAATTTTATTTAGAATTCAAAAATTATAATACCAATAATATTACAATAACTAGGTACATACATAAATACTAAAATATTTAAAAGATCGAATTGTTTTTTTATAATTACCTCCAAATTGTGTATTTTATAAATGTTGGTCGTTAACACTTACCTAATACTAAATACCCAAATACATAATTACCTAATATTGGAGGTTATTGAACATAGGTATCTTATACCTATTAAAAGTTATACCACAATTATGAAAACATTATTTTAGAGAACGGTGTGGTATAGGTTATAGGTACCTACCTATAATATTTTATAAATAAAAAAACTTATATTTGAAGAAGTCTTAATTTATTCAAAGCACGTGTGTAATTGGTTAAAGTTCAATAAGTATATTCTGATTAAAAAGTAGTTGACACAAGTCCAGAGATATTCACATCTACAAATCAATTGATCAAAAATTACTGCGTAAAAAAAATATTTAGCCAGCTCTTTCAAATGTTGTTAATAATAAAAAATCATAAAAATTATACATATATACAAGCATACTATTTGTGGTGGGAATTTTAACAAAGTAGGACTCTGTGTCTGTGCAATGACAACCGCATAATATGTATAGGTAACTATTGCACTTTGCGAAATATTTTAAATTGTATACTTAAATGATAAAAGTATTCCTATATTATATTATATTATATTATAACATATGATTAAAATATTGCACTTTGGAGTTTGGAGTTTTGGTTCTGTAAAAATATATTATGTCTTGATCTGCACTTACATGCGGTTTGAAAATTAATCTTATTCATATGTATAATTTAAAATATATTTTATAATACAAATATTATTGTAAGGTAGGTATTCATAACAATATTATGTGGGTCTCGTATCTAGGAGATGGGTCTATGAAGTTTAGACTCCCCGTAATTTTCTATAGACTTTTCCATAGAATCGTGTTTTTTGATATAACAAAAATAAAAGTAAATCCTAGTTACGTTCTCACTTTCTTAGTAGGCAGTGCAAGCAGGCTTTTTTTTTCTAATGAAGTTGTACTAATAATAATTTTCCTTATTACATACTATACTAATACTAGAGGTTAGTAGAATTTTTTAGAAATGCATTTTCACAAAAAACAAAGAAGACATTAGTTTTGACCCCACCCCTGTACGTGCCTAATTATGGGTAGAAATTAGAACTACATTATTGTGAGTACCAACATATTATTATTTATATTTATAAAATATAGATAGGTAGTAACTTTTTTTACTTACATTTTTAATTCTTAAATAGAATTATAAAAAAATAATATTGTGTGCTGTGTAATGAGTTATATCATATAATTTGTATCAGGCAGAGTTGGGCACAATTTTATCTAAATAATTATTCGAATAAAAATTTATTTGAATGATTTTTTTATAATTATTCGAATAATTTTCATAACGAATTATATCGTATAATTTATACGAATAAAAATTAATTTTCGTTTGCTTAATTGATTAAACATTGGTTGGTAATTGTAAATTTTATTTTATTTCAAATAAATGCAAAAAATATTATAAGCAAAACAACTTTTGAACTATAAATAAAAGTTAAGAAATAGATGTTTTTTTAATTTGGATTACTACAGTGTAAAATATGTATTTATTTGTAATAATTTTCTAATAAGTATAACAAAATTAAATAATAGTAACTAACTAAATAATAATAATAAAGATAATAATAATAGCTATATGGGACATTTCCCATCTAATATCTAAATGTCTAATCTATTTATACATTTTTATATAAAGCTCAATATAAGTTTTAAAAATTATTCAAATAATTCGTTGTGAAAATTATTCGAATAATTATAAAAAAATAATTCGAATAAAATTTTATCTAAATAATCATCTAAATAAAAAATTATTCAAATAATGCCCTACTCTGGAATCAGCATCTTAAAAAGACCTATGATAGCATTTTCGGCAATCGTAGGGCTTTAACACACCCAAAACACTCCGTAACTTCACCTGCGTAGTATCTAAATATTACTACAATATTGAAAGTAGAAAAATAAAACAATAATATGTTATTGTACTTGACTTATAGTGAAATGGTATAGGTATGCCTTAGAACCTACCTACTTGACGAATTCGGTATCATCGTGGAGAATGTAGATAAAACTATTATACTTTTTACCTACTATTTAGACAATATTTATATGTTGAATTGGTATTCGTTCAGATTTGATTATAACTCATGTAGGTATGTATATTTATTTAATTTTTAACTAGTTTTAAATTATCACATATTAATATATATGTCCTATACCTACGTAAGTTAGTAAGTACCAATTAAACAATAATCATGATTTATGAATAAATTTATAATGCTGTCATTCAACAAAATATTATCTTTAAAATTAAACTCGGTATACTAAATCAAATATGTACCTATATTATAATTTATAAACCTCTTACATAGTTATATCAGTTACATGTAAACATTTAATTCTATATGAGAAAAAACTTGAGGTTTATAAAGTGAACACTTGCAGGAGTAGAAGGATTGTAAGTCATGAATATTTAAAAAAATAATGATAAAATAATAATATTGCCGAATTGCTGGTAAATTGGTAATTAATTCCATTGGTTCAGTGGCAAGACATAGCCACGGTAAGTTATTTTACATAACTATTCTTAACTTGTATGCGGTTAGCAGGTTTACGGCGTAAACAAATCAATATTTTGGTTGTGCGTATCAGCTAGAAATCGAAACGGTTTCGTTTTGAGTTTTAAAATATGTTTTTGATATTTTTCGGTTTTGGTTTGGATTTCAAGAAAAAAGTTATTAAAGTCTATCGGTTTCGGTTTATTAAATATTTCGTAATATCATCAGGATTTTTATCAGTAAATATTCAAACATGAAATTATCTTTGTGTGAAAATATTTATTTATTTAGAGTTAAAAATATTAAAAATAGTTTCAAAATTCTAAATTTTAGACATTTTTTGAAAATTGTTGATATAGTTATAATATTTATAAAGTATAATTAGTATATTTAAAAAATATCTACTAAAATCTAAATTAGGCATATCAAATTATATTTTCATTAGTTATTACTTATTACTTTATAAGTTATTACTATAGGTAAACCATACCAACATGCTCAGATTCTGTTTAAATGAATATATATAATAGAAACGAATGGTTATCCCATTTTCGTTATCTTTATATTAAATTGTATAATATGAACGGCAATTATAGGTATGAATACCTGTACTTTTATAAAATCAGAAATAATAAAAATAATAATATAATAGCCAATTCACAACAGCCCGCTACTTTTGATTAATAAGATAGGTAATGGCCAAAGACTTATTAATATAAAACACATTTCTGGTAAACTACCTACTAAAAAGAAAGTATCTATATGAAAAATTGGACAAAGCTGAAAGAAGTTAGGTATATTTAATTATTTAAAATGTAGAGACTATAGAGTATAATTTTTATTTTAAAAAATGTTTAATGTATTGATTATTAATTAACCTAAGAACTATTAAATATATTTTTATTTAAAAAAATTAATTTTTATTTTAAGTTAAACATGTAATTTTAAATAAAAATAACTAGGTACTGCTTACTATAATTATATTTTATAATTCAAAATTCAATAAATATTTTTTTATTAGATTTAATACTTAAACTTAATTAATATTTAATATATTTTTTCCTTTATTTGATATATTCAATCTATACCTAAGAAACCATAAGTATATGTGGTAGAGGGTAGAAAATGCATATACATATTAAGCATTAAGACATTAAAATACAATAGAGAATTAACATTAACATATATATTTATACGACCATCCACTAATGACAATCACAAATTCTAATATAATTATTTTTTTATTGATCTTAAGCCCGGCAACTATGACCATTAGCTGTTTGTAGGTTTTTATTGTGGGTTGAGGAACGGTTGGGTTGGAACACGTTTTGTATGTGTAGCAAGATTTGTTGCTAAAAACCCAGGTGGTCACCCATCCGGGAACTAGCAACACCGGCCGGTACGTACACTCAGAGCGTTTCCGCAGTTGAGCGTACGAACGCGCCACACTCTAATTCTCTAATATAATTAATAATATACTAATAAATTCAAAGTAGCTAATCTGATATTTTGATATAAAACATTTAATAAATATTATATGAAATAAGGGATAATATTATTGGTAAAATTTTAAAAGTGAACCTCAAATTTGACTTTTCCAGTTTTTTAATTTGTTATTGAGTTTGAATTATTTGTTTTTAATTTCTAATGAACAAATGCCTAATAATTATTAGTTGATACTAATTAATTACAGAAAACTCTAAGGTAATTAATATTAACTAGTATCTGTTAAATTATATTTCGTTGTATTAGATATTTTAGTGCTAATGCAATACCTATGTAGTTTGTCTTGTCTGGGTAATCTACTTCTCCATATTGTAAATTAATGTAATGTTAATTAAAAGCTATACATAAAAATCAATTTAAATATATAATCATGCTAATAACTGAACATTGCATTATTATATAAACTTATTTAATTGTTTAACTCCCAAATAATTAAAACTTGTTTAAATGAATAATCAAAAAGATAACAACTTTAAGAAAATAATTTAAAGAATTTTTGAAATACATAAGTTTTCATATTTTTATTACAGAGGTATCAGATCAATTATGTATGTACTAATATGATTTATTGAACGTTTGATACATTTTAAATATGTTATTATGTGTATAAGATAGTTAAATGCTATATTTTTTGTGGTAACATTTTTTACCAGTAGTTTTTATACTATATTGACACCCATAATTTTAATACAATATACTACTTATTCATTATTTAATCTTAATTTTATTAATATATGGACTCATTTATTATAATTGATGGTCGATGAAAGAAATAGAATAAAACTTTAAAATATATTTAATTTGTTAGTATATGTTTCATACTTTACATCAGACTCTATAACTTAAGTGTATACTTTGCTTAGAAAAGTAACATCTAATAAACCAATATAATATGGAAAATTTAAGGAAAAACATAAATACCCCAGATTATATGTATTAGTTCATGTTTATTTAAAGAAATTAATATTATGTGCTTATATGTATACATGGATAGCAAAACAACATTATGACAAAAAAAAAAAATTTCTTATATTTTGAGAACTAAATTCATTTTTAAGCAACAGAATTATTCATTAAAATTATAACATAAAAAAGCTTAATATTGTTTAGTGATAAATGAATTGTTACATATAATTTACTTAGTTGCCTAATGAAGTAATAAAATTATGAAGTTATGAAAAAAAAAAACATTACTTTTGAACGACTTAAAATATGACATTTACTGTATGTATTAAAAAGTTAAATAATATTGAAATGCTGCTACTGTCGTTCAAAAAAATTGTTTCCTTAAATAAACACTTGCTTATAATTAAATATGTATAAAAAAAAATAGGGTCTCCTACAAATTAATATTACACACACACACACATTGATAGTAAAGGCTAGTTATTATTTAAAAAAAAAAAAAAATGTATATGTATAAAGATAACCCAGGAAAATTGTCAAACGAAAAAAATACACTTGAGGAATGTAATGGATGAATTAGGCTCTTTCACCACGGATACGTCTAGCTAACTGAATGTCTTTAGGCATGATGGTGACACGTTTAGCGTGGATAGCGCATAAATTGGTGTCTTCAAACAAACCAACCAAGTATGCTTCACTGGCCTCCTAAAATAAATATAATTTAGATATTAAAAAATGTATGATACATATAGTAAGTGAAAGGTTAGTAATATATCACTCGGTAACAAAATTATGAATATGAAATGATAACAAGTAGAAATTATATATTGATAACTAAATAAAATTATTCAATTAAAACCAAAAAAAAATCCTACATTGGAAGAAATTAGCAACAGATTTTAATAAAACTATAATATAAACAAGGCTTAAATAACAATTATACCTGCAAAGCTCCAATAGCCGCACTTTGGAAACGCAAGTCTGTCTTGAAATCTTGGGCAATTTCTCTGACCAAACGTTGGAAGGGCAACTTGCGGATCAGCAACTCTGTGGACTTTTGGTAACGACGGATTTCACGAAGAGCTACAGTACCGGGACGATAACGATGAGGTTTCTTCACTCCACCCGTGGATGGTGCGCTTTTGCGGGCGGCTTTGGTGGCCAACTGTTTACGGGGAGCCTTTCCTCCGGTAGATTTACGAGCGGTCTGCTTAGTACGAGCCATTGTTCAACTGAAACACAATTGCGAAAATCAGAATTTTCTGCATTCAATCACACAAAACACCAAAATAAGGTGGGAGGTAGGGAGACGAGTGTTTCGCCGAAAACAGAACGTCACACAAAAAGTCTGGTCGGATCTGTGAGAACCTAAATCGAAAATCCACCCGAAATGGTAAAGGTCCAAAAATGTCGTGACGCCAGACGGACGTCGCGTTGTGTCGAAAGGTGACGAGCTGAGAGAACGACTTGCGTGGAATATTGAAATTTACGAATCCGAAGGTACTTACTACACGTGAGCGATGTCTGGACAAATCAAAACACAAAACGAACGGTTGCTGAGTGATGAGACGTTAGAGAGCGAAAAACGAGCTGAACACAACAATGAACACTGTAGTAGCGATTACACAATGGCGACGATTTGTTTGTAGTGGTGAGGTCGACGTCATTGATCAATGCGGTGGAAGACGGGTGACAGTAACGAGGCTGCCGATTGGCCGACGAAGCATCTAACAGGCCACGCGATTGGCGAGAATAACGGCAACGGCGATTGGACGCTGTCCGAACACCGTTACCAACATAAATGATGTTACCACATTTTTAATTAACTGTCATCTTTCGCGCCAAAATCCATCAAAACAATTATTTGAAAACTGTAACGACTCAGCTGGCACCTACGTTGCGATTTAAATTTTAAATATTTAAATATTGCAGATTATATTTTAAAGTTTAATTCACAAAGTATTAGTATTGTTTATAAATTTAATAAAATGCATAAAAACTTACCACAGTCCACAATGTTAAATCTTTTTCGAACAATTTTAATATTTTAAAATCATTAGCATTTTTCTTTTGATTGTTCACCAAATGAATGTAATGCATTCAATAAAGATTCTTTAGAAGTCAAACTATTTTTCAATGCTAAGGTGTAATGTTTAATTGCAGACATAAAATAATTTGGGTTTGACTCAAACTGTTGCAAAATTATTTTAGTAACTGTATCATAATCATACATTAATTGGTCTAGTTCATTCTCATTATCATGTAATACATTTTGTGCATGCACATTTTCAACCAAAATATATTTATCATATTCTTCAGAGCATTCAAAATTATCATTTTCAATAGGCTCTTTTCTTTCATTATTATCCATAACAAACTTTTTTTCAGATTTATTTAATATAAATAACTTTTTAATCACTCCTGTTGTGGTAGTAATGATTTTATCATTTTTTATAGATACTTGTGAAATATTTGATGTGTTTTGCTGTGGACTGTTTAACTTGTCAAAATGTGTTTTATTTAATTTGTTTTCAATTGTGTAAATCTTCATGGAAGTTTCATTACTCTGTATTTTTCTCAGTTTTTCTTTTTTAGTAGAACATACTTTGATAGATTCTAACAGCATATGATTATGATAATGATAGAGTGTCACAATTGCTTTAAGAGGAATCAATATCACATTATTATCAGTCATTTTATTTTTAACAGATCTAAAATAAATTACAAAAAGTAAATAAATTAAACTATTATTGTCATACTTATTTATAAATTAACACTCACAGAGCTTCACTGCATTTTTTTATTCTTACAGTTAATGTGGCCATACATCCTGTGTGCTTCGGATGAGGGTTTCGATACTTACTGGGAAATGTATTATGAATACATCTATATACTTTCTGAAAATAGTTATAAATGTAAAAAACTTATATTAGATAATTTAAAATTGTTAAATATTTACATTAAATATAATTTTTGGACTCGGTGACTTAGTGAACGATTTAACTCTATAGGTAACCTTAGATTTTTGTTCCAATTCTGATAACCAAACCAAAAATATATCCTCAGTACAATCAGCTATTTCAAATGTCGATCTCAATCCGTCATTTTCAAAATATTGTATGCAATTTACTTTGTAAACATAATCTGCAGGTACTAATTTCTAAAATGATAATTAATATTAATGTAATATTATGTTTATGATATTTTAAGTGATATTATGAAATGTTAAATTTTCAAACTAAACTTAGGGTATATGGATTGGTTTGAAATGAATTATACATAATTTAATACAAAATTGTTGTATCTGATATTTTATTGTTAATTATTTAAATATTGTATATGTTTTGATTTTTAGTTTATTGTGAGTTTTACAATCATTTAAAAATGACCTGATTATGGACAAGATTTAAAAAGTTAAAACTATTATTTTTATAGATTGTAATACACATAAATTAAGTCTGTAACCTTAAAAATTATTTTAGTTTTATTTATTATAAATAAATAAGTTTATTATTTATTAATTTTAAGGTTTTTAAAATATTTTTTAGTAGGTTTTACTTAGTTGATAGGTCTATGTTTTAAAAATTTACATTTTGATAAATCAAACATAAGATAATTTAAAGGTAAAAATATTATCTAGGGCATATGATGGGTTTTTATTAATATTTAAATATTTAAACAAGTTATGACTATTTTTAAATTGAAATATTTTATTTAGTTATAACTCACTTTAAAATTAATAATTAAAAAATTATTTTATTAAAATCAATAAAAACCTATGAGATATAGTAGATAGTGTATATAATATTCTTATCTTTAAATTTGATAAAAGTAAATTCACTCTAGTTGTATATTATTAAAAAAAGTGCTATACCGTCTTAAAAATGCATAACATAGCAAATTGTAAGTTCCAAATAATCCATATAAATATGTTATGTATAATATTAGAGCAAATTAATCTATTATCAAATTTAGAAGTAAGAAAATTATCTAGTGAATTTCTAGGGCTTTTTTTTTATGTATTAATTTTAAAACAAATCATGATCATTTTAAAATGTACAAACAATTTACAATTTTAAAATGTTCGTAACTTGCTTTAAAATTAAAGCATAGAGATTTACTAGATAATATTCTTACTTCTAAATTTGATAACAGGATAATTCTCTCTAGTATTAAACATAACAGAGTTAAATGAATTATTCAAAATGTACAATTAATATGTTATGTGTTTGTAAGGCAGAGATAACAATTACAGGTGTAAAGTCATCTTAAAGCTAACAAGTAAAAACATGCACAGGTACAACGTCCTATAAAATATTAGTATTTATAATATTTGATATTTTAATTGAGTATCTATCAAATTATTTTAATCTTATTATACCTTTAACAGTGGATAATCTTCTAAATTGCTGGGTTCAAATGTTATGCATTCAAGACATCTGAAAATAAAAATAAATTTTTAACTGATATATTTTATTTGTATCTGTACAACCTAAAATAGTGGATTATTATGTACAAATGTGTAAATATTTAAGAAACAAGTGATAATGATCGGATGATTCATTTTCAGAAAAAATAATTCAAACAACATATTACATTGAGCATTAAATAACATAAAAAACAAAATATACCTTCAATGTACTCACTTTTTGATCCTTAAGGGGGCCGTGATGTTGATTTTATGTTTTAACCTTTCATGTCGTCTAAGTGAACTTCTTTCAACAAATGTACGTTGACATGCAGGACATTTGTGTTTGGCTTCTTTAGTGGTGATGCTAATTTTCGGAATAGAAGCAAAAGTTGTCTTATGTACATTTATCATGTGCCTTTTTAAATTTTTTCTAAGAGTAAAATCATTGTTACACGTATCACATTTATACATGCTCAATATTGATCATTAAAATTGGTTAACCTAGTAAAAAAAATTGAATTGATTAGTAACACTCATAATTAATTATTATAATCATAAAACTAGCAATACTTTAATTTTGATATTGTTAATTGTTTTTATGATAAATATTATTATACACAGTAAAAACTAATCAAATTCGTTTATTAAAGTCTTCAAAGGACCTAGAAAATCATATTGTTATATCCAAACTACAAAATTTATTTATTTAACAAAAAAAAAAATATTATGTACATATATTGAATAATATTATTTTAACTATTTTTTTAAAAAATAACCAGTTATTTAAACCAGTACTTTGTTTTTAATTACAACAATAAAATGTTTTAACAAAATTAGTAATATTTTTAATACCATTGATGATATTTCTGTCATATTGATATTGCTGTTCACTGAAACAATAGTACAAACCTGATTAATAGAAAAATGAACTTCTGAAATAGACAGCAGTTAAAATATAATTTCTTCAGTTCCGTCGTCTGAAGCTTGTTCACTTTAATCCTTATTTGTACATCATACGACAAAATCCAATTTATTAATTATAAATATGTACATTATGTACAATAATATTGTTATAGGCAAATATAAAAACTGATTTTCATTCCAAAATAATATTGATACATTCGTATTATCATTGTAACCAATGTCGTTATGCACACCCAAAATTACTGAGCATAAGATTCAAAACCATCTAAATACATGCATTGCTTAGAATCGTTTTAACGAGAATATTGTTATATATATCATCATAATAAGCAGTTTTGACTATATATAAATACATAATATTATAAGTACCTATAAAAATAAGTAATTTAGAATTAAATCCAATTGTATCCAAAATATCCAACGTTTAGTATACTTTTTTGTCTGTAGACTTAAATTATTTGATATAATTTTAAAAAGTATTTCAATAATGAATACAAGCCTACTATACTGTTCTTCACACTAATCTTAGCCAATTATATACCTAATTGAAGAACATTAATTGTGACTATTCTTACCTATATATGTTTTAAAATTAATAAAACACCTATTAAATAATATATAAAATATGTATTACTTATATATTATTTGTAATAATTAAATTATGGTTGATCTATTATAGATAATAGAATTTCAAAATAATTGTTTCGTCATACTTAAAGCAAAAGCCAAATCACAATTGTCAATTCCACTGTAAGCCGGGTCCACAAATCACAATCGTAAATTCCACTGTCTACACACACCACACTGTAGGCGGCAGGCGCCTTCACAGGTCACAGTGAAACGTTAGTTCTTGAATAATATTTTAGGACTGTGATTGGTTGAACCGTGTGGTTATCTATAGTGGTTAACTAGTGATAGCCATACTACTACTTTACCTATACAGCTTATACCGTGCAGTCGAGTTCTATCCTACGCGGAGTGTGTGTTCACTATATATTATCACGTTTCACGATGAGCTATGAAGGCGCCTCAATAAACTAATCGATAATCACTATCAGTATCGCCATACATAGTACCACAGAACAATTTGATGTATTATGTATAATGTATGATCATTACAAAATCTCGCTGATTTTAACACAGATAAAAATAATAATTTATTATTTATATATATCTGTGAATATATATGATAATAAAACAAATATATTAAAATTTTAAATATACTGCATAGGTTAATATGGGTTATGTAGCTTAGTTATATTGTTCATATTTTGTGCATTGTGCACCAAAGTTGAAGTTTAGAATGATAAGAGGAAGCTGAAGGCTTTATATTTTTATTAAAAAGTAATTATCTAGGTGATTGTTTTTTTAAACAATACCTACAATAGGAACTGTGAAAGGGCTGTTCAAAAATGCAAAGTACCTACCCTTTATAGCACCATGATTTAAACACAAAAAAAAAGTAGTTATGTACATACAATATTTCTACTGATGAAGATACATGTCAGACTTTACACTTTTAAATATCTGAGAAGAACTAAAAGAACTTCATTCTTAAAGATTTATTTTTTATTATTTAATATTTCATATGTTACTAATCGATTTAAACAATGTGTATTCATAACTAGGAGACTCAAAATTAACATTAATTGAATATCTGGATGTGAACCAGAAAAAATCTATATTTAGTAAAAAGTAGGTATACTTTTTTTTACAAACAGCATACTCAATAGTTTATAATTTTACATTATGTAAAATCTTTCTTTTTACAAAATAAACTTGAAAAGTTTTTTCTAAATGTTGTATAATATAAATTAAAATGTTTTTGAAACAGCCAGTTTGCCTCTATTTGGCAAAAATTATGAATGTCTAACCATTATTCATTTATCATAGTTGTGGTCAAACTGATGTTCTGTTAATATTTCAATACAAAAGGGGTGAATAATTTTTTACAATGTTTCTAATGATATATTATTGAACTGTTTAATGCTTTTACATCTAGTTTTGTAGAAAAATGTTATTATTTATGATCTTGGTAACTACTTTTACAATTATAAATACAAACTATAAAAATGTTTTAACTTTTTTTTATTCTAGAAAATTATAATAGGGATTTTTATTTTATTTTGATTATTTATTATTTATTACCATAAATGATTCCTATTTTTCTATATTATTCCTTTAAGTATTTTTTTAATAGAAAACTTAAATTACAACAATGCACAAATAAATAATAGAAAAACAAATATATTTTTAATAATCACATTTCATTATAATAATGTATCAAAAAACTGAAATATACCATTTAGAATGTAATAAATGAATTACAAAGTATATATAAAAAAAAAACTGTAATAAATTTTCTTTTATAAAAAAATTGAACATTTCGTGATAATCAATAAGAAAATATAAAAACTAGATAATATCAATGAGTTTAATAATAATAAAAAATAGTATATTAACAAATAATAGTAATAAAAAAAATATTTATTTTTTTTTTATTGATGTGCTGTTTAATGTAGCAGAAGGACAAGTTGTTTTATTTAAACAGGAATCACAATGAGGACCTATGGGTCGGCATATAGTTTGTCCAAATCCGACCAACAAATGATTAACTTCACGCCAAAGTTCTTTAGGTAACCAAGATTCTAATGCTATACGTGTGTTTTCTGGTGTCTTGGTAGTTTTCTTTACCCATCCCAAACGATTACTTATTCTATGCACATGAGTGTCTACGCCTGTACAATTAAAAAACTGTGTTAAATTAAATGCAATTTGCTAATAAACATAATATTTAAATAACATTATACCAATTCCAGTAACTTCATTCCAGGCACAACTCATACAAAGATGAGCCATTTTAGGTCCTACACCAGGCAACTGACATAGGTCTTTTATTGTGTTTGGTATATCACCATTATATGTGTCTTTTAATATACGAGTTGTGCGTTTGATGTACTGAACTTTTGTCTAATAGTAACAAAAAATTTACATTTAAAATGATTTAGTTCTATATCAAACATAAAAATTAATAAATTTTAATTTATGTAGAAATGAGTATTTGAAAAATTACCTTCCAAAATCCAACAGGATAAATAATTTTTCCTAAATTATCATCTGAAATTTCCAAAATACTATCAACAGTCAAGCCATGCTGTTTCAAACGTTGCATAGCTGCAAAATTAATTTCATCTTTTGTTTGACTTGATAACATCAATGAAATGAGTACATGATATCTGATCACCTATAACATTTTTGAAACATACATGATATATACACACAAAACTAATGCTGTTAATAATTATTATAAACAATAAGTTTTATTAAAAAAAAATTGAATGACCAAAAAAAAACTAAAATATTGATATCAAAAGATCAAACCCAACAAGAATATCATCACATTCATTACAAGCCATTGCCCTTTATTAATTATTTCAAATTCAATTAGATAGGTAGAAAATATTATCTTATACACATTATGTGTTCTTACTTCTGGTGGTTCATTTATGTCTGCAGCTTGATCACATCCCATATTGTCTACAGGTGCAACGACTTCTTTACGCATTTTTCTTATATTATCCAATGTTTTTACCCAATTTGGTGGCTTCCAATCAGAAATTGAAGTTATTTCATTAGTATCAGATTTTATTGTCAAATGTTTTCTCTTTTTAATAACTTGTGCATTATTTCCAACTCCGTTAGAAACTATTTTATCAGTCAAAGAACGTTTATTCCTCAATGATGTAAGCATTGTAATCTAACTAAAAAACTAAATAAAAAAAAAGTTAACTGAAGAAAAATAAAGAAAATAATAATATGTACCTATCATCTATTACGATTTCAGAACAGGTATTTAGCTTCTTTTGACTTAACCTATTACCTAGTGTATTAATTTAGTAGTACTAATAAGTTGCAACTAAAATCTAGACATGAAACTAATTCAAAAATTGGAAAATTTATTTGTAAAAAAATATGGTTTTCCGTTTAAATTTAATTCGGCGTTTTAAATTAACTTTTATCAGCTTATTACTGATATAGAAAAACAACCCGGCCATAGAGTAATATACTTTATCAGCTTCATATTGCACTGTGATAACGTGAACAGCGATTTCCTAAAATCAAAAATGTACGTTGTGATTAAAAAAAGTAAATGACCTAAAAAACAATAACGATAAAAAAAATAGTATAGAATACAATTATTTTTCAAAACTATTATCTTGTAATGTCTGAAAAAATGTCAATATGTCTTCTCGTTTTCTCAATACAAATCATTATTTAATTATTTTAATTGGTATTAAATAATGATTTATAACTGGTGCGTTTAATGTAAAAATAATCATCTTGTGCACAGTAAAATAATTAGGTAAGTACTGTAATATAACAAACTTTCTTTTTAGCGCAAGCTTTATTTTTAAAAAGAGAACCAATGCTTAATTTATTTTATTATATTATTATTTGTATTATCTGTATAAGTAATTGTATGTCAAATAAATATTATTATTATTGTAGTATTATTATTTCTGTATATCGTAAAGGCTAGTTCAGACTATGCCAGTAATTTAGTCAAGTAGCGAGTAATTTAGCTACTAGACGTGTATGAACAGACTGATTTAGTCAAGTAGTTTAGTAAATTTAATAATTAGTGGATCCATTTACTTCTATTTTTTCTGGTCGAGTAGCATCCCCCACTTTTCTGACTAATTACTAATAGGCGGTTTGAACGCATTATTTTAGTTTAGTGTATTAGTTATCCTTGTCAGTGTCAAGATGACGTTTCGTTTGGGTGAAGACACAACATTTAAATTTGTTTCAGAATATATAAAACACTAGTCTTTATGGAACAAAAGTATTACGAAGTATTCTTTGGGGTCTTCAAATTCTAGTTCTTTATGAAGACCATTTGTAGCTCCCAATGTGTCTTTTCCCTTGATCCATTCCCTAATCCACATTCGCTTTGAATTTTTATTAAGGTCTTCTTCTACTTCTTTTAAAATAGCCGTTGAAATAAGTCCTATTGCTTTATTCAAATTTTTTTTTGTAAACTATTCATTTTGGCAATCACTTTTCACAGCATCAAAACGAATACTAATATACTAAAACAGTTTTAAACCCTATTGTATCTGAACACTTTTCTGAACTCTTCTGAACACTAAACCGTTTAGTAGTTAGTAAATCACTTACCACTTGACTAAATTATTGGCATAGTCTGAACTAGCCTTAACTTTAAGTATGCGAGAGTAAGTACGATAAATGCGAAATTATAGGATGACAATGTTCTTTAAATTTCTTTACCACCTTCGCTTGTTATACAACATAATATTACATCGTCCATGTTCTTTAAAAGCATGATGATAGGTATTACACATGGCGCGTTTTTTTTAATTGTGGTGTTCCCGGTAGGCCTAATTCATATCGTAAGCGAGAACAAACGAACACCGGTTGATTACAAGTCTACAATAATAATTTACATGCGTCTTATACATCAATTTAACATATAATATAAATACATTAATATCGAATTATACATAATAGGTTTTAACTTATAGATAATTTTTGAATTTGTCGCAGCACGGCATTCGCCTATTTCCAACTTACTAGTGTTGAATTTTAGTGTGTTTCAGCAATTCTACCTCTGGAAAGGCGAGTAATTATTTTGTTAGGTTAAATTATCAAGGCTGTGAGATTTGCATTTGTTACATGGGTAGTATTATAAGTCCAAGGAGTAAAAATGAGTTAAAATATTTCGGGTAGGTACCAAAATGTAGGTTTAGTATTATTAGAAACCTGCAAAAAATGTTGTGGGTTACGGATATATAAGGTACAAAAGCGTAATGTTAAATTGTTTGTGGGTTATGGGTTTTGCGTTAAAAACCGGGAAAAATTGTTTACAGATAGTGGATTACGAGATTTTTATTCAAAAAACGGATAAAAAGTTTTTTGTGGGATATTCATTTTTAATCCCTGAATTTATAACATCCATGTGACGGGACTAGGAATAATGAATTATTCTAACTTTAATACTACTTCTTATTATTATACTACTTGATATAAGAATGATAGCACTCCTTGGAGCCCCGGGCACTTATTTAAATTTAACACTGTTCTAGTTCTATATCTAAAAGTATATTATTATTATTATAATGATCATATTTTGTTATACATTATATTTTACTTATTACCAAATTAGTGATCACCAAACTCCTATTTCTAAGTCTCTAACTACTTACTACAATAGAACCTCTCTATTCAATTTGTCTAAAATGCCGCAAAACTCCTTCAATACAAACATTATTGTTTACAGTAATGAAACGATTTATTTGTGTATGATGCCGCCGGCGATAGTAAGTTATGTGTTGGACAATTAGATATGAATATGAAATAGTAATCCCACGAGGGTACAATATTAAATAAAATAATAAATACAAATAACTAATAGAAAATAATAGATGCAAATAATTCAATGACGTAGCATCACAAACAATCTTCATTCTCATCTACTAGATCGTAAAAATCTTCTAGACATGGAATTATCATCTGCTCTTTAAGCGTTAGTCTATTAAATAAATTTAAAGCTATTACTTACATAATATAATAGACCACTACAATATATACTAAAAATACTTAAAAAATTTAAATACCTCATAAGTCTAAATACATAATTACATATTTACAAAATACATACAATTATCTTACTTGGTTTATACATTTAGTTTAGCTTGATTGTGCTGACCAAGATATTATCAAAATAATTTCATACTATCTGTTGAACTCAATACTTTTTCTTTAAAGCTTAACAGTGATGAAACATTGATGTACATACAACTATTTCAAATTTGCGTTCTGAGAAATAATATTCTTTGTTGATAATTACATTCATTGTTGATGTGTACACCTTTAAAACTAAAGCAGTGTAATGGTTTTATATTGAAAAAAAAAAATAAAAGAACGTATTATCCTTCACGAACAAAAAGAAAATTAAAAAGTATCTTAGAAAACTTTTAGAAATTACAAATTAAAACAGTAATTAGACAAATATATAAATATTATTCGTGAAATTTAAAACTGATGTTTATTATTTAAATGTATTTTGAACAAAATTAAAACAATAAGAACATAATTAAGAAATAAACAGTTATCATAATATATGATTAGTTTCTTATATTGATTAAAAGAAAATTAATAAAATGTTTATTATTTGGCCAACATATTATATTATTTATTTTATTACAAAAAATGAATAATTTATTTGTATACTTTCATATTATGTTTGCAGCCAACACACGTTAATAAAAATTAAAACTAAGTAGGTATAGCCAAAGCCCTACACTATGGTCGTCCTTAGGATTATCAGAGCATAGGACAAATACAAATTCGAGGAAGCTAAAACTGTAGATTAATTTAGTTTGGGTGTCAATATTGCAATATTTATTTTATTATTGAAATACGTAAAGTATATGAAAATATTATCATACTTAAATACTTCACTGAATGTTTATTATAATACTTATATTTAATTCTCTAAATCTTAAATTAATTATACTACTTTTTTTGTAAAGTTATAACTATACTAGTATCACTAGATATATAAGTAGGTATTTTAAAACTGTCACCTGTCAATTAAAATGTATTGATAAATTAAGTTTGAAAAAAAAAATTAAACCTAATGTACAATATTATACTTTTTATGATCATATGATATCGTATATTTGAATTTGAAAAATTATTGTCAATGTTAAGAATTAAGGTTGCACACAAAAGTCAATTTTAATATGTATATTTTTGATTTACAAAATTAAACCGGTACCGGGGAGGTATATTCGTATAAATTGATAAGCTATAGGGGTGTCCGATGAATGCAATCAAGTTGCCCTCATCGTCACGAATAATTTTTCTACTTTTGATTCATCTCTACGAATGCAAAAAGTTAAGTTCTGAGACGAGTGCCTCCAGCATTTGGTGTTTTTACTTTATACCAATATTAAATAAATGCATAGTATGTGAAATAATAATAATATAGCATTTTTTAATGTTTCAATGTTTGTAAGTGGGTCTATAAAGTGGAAATAATTTAGTAGACCAGGAAGATACACAATTTTATTAAATATGCTATATTTTAAAATATTTTAATTTTAACAAGACACAATAGCCAATAATTGAATTTAAACAATTAATGATTTTCGTGATGAGCAGATAAAATAACAATTTAAGAACTATATTGAATAAACTAAACAAAACAATGAGGTATATTGAAAGAAATAATAACAACAGGCATTATTTTACATGGTAAAAAGGAGCTTTAAGTTTACAGTTCATGACCAATCATAATTATTTTACAAAAATAAATTTGTCTTAAATTTTCAAACATTTATGACTTTAAAAAATCGTTATTATGAGTCTTATCAATACCAATGGCTATCATAATGATCATCGTGGTCATAATGGTCATCATGGTGGTAGTGATGATCTACTGTCTTGTATATGTAGACAGGCTTTTGAATGTATACGGGTTCTTTAATATAAACTGGAACTTTGTGTACATGGTATGGCACATGGATAACGTGATGTTCGCTAAAAATCATAAACAATGGTTATAATTTGATAAAATAAATGTTTATTATGCTTTATTGATTTATTAATATGTGGACGTTAAGTTATCCTGGGATTTAAATAGCAACACAGTTTAATATTATATTTTATAATATAATGATCTCGAGCAGGTCAGGAATAATAGCCAAATAAAACAAGTCATATAAAATACGTATTGTGCGCACCTACATAATTTATTACTATGCATTTTCATGAGGATTTATAAAATTGGCGATATACTATAACTGATGATATTACGTGACTTTTTCAAAATAATATCTACATGAATATCGTGAATAGAATCACCACGATTTTACGATATAAAAAAAATTGGTATAGGGATCACGTCATTATGTTCTTATGGAATATTCACAAGCATTGTATTTTAATATTTGTACCATTCCGTGTAGGTATTTAATTTTAGTTTCATGACACAAAATAATCAAGTTTTAAGAAATTTATTCAGCATTTAAAATAAGATTTTAGCTTTTTTCCATAGAATTAAAAAACAAAGTTTAAACACTTTTCAAACGCAAAAATGTATATAATATACAGATCAAATAATGTACTCTTCTTATATAAAATAGTATTACTATATATACTTCAATACTTGACTGATTTCAAAATTAAAAATGTAAATATCCTGCAATTTATTTATAGGTATACTGTATGATTGTTTAGGTATACTATATGTAATGTATACAAGTTATTTCAATACATTTAAATTACCTACTCCAAAATGAAAATACATAATGCATTTAAAAGTTTTTTTATTCAATTTTTTACTATATGTCTATATTGTATGATAAAAACTTCCAAGTTAAAAGTTACTAATTATAACAATAAACGTGCGTGCATCATAATAATTTTTGTTATTAAACGCATATTATGCACTGCGCAATCCATAAATATTGTTTGTTGTTTAAAAATAATTTATAATCAAAAGACATATAATATGTATTCTACTTACTGTTTTGGGCCGAAAAACAGTGGAGATGCAGCAGCCACCGAGAGAATAGTTAAAAGAATAGCAACCTTAAAAAATTATAATAAAAGCACATTAAATTATGAACGATAATATTTTAGATTATTTTTAAAGAGTTGTAATAAGCTACTATATCAGGTTATAATGTACGTTACATATTTGTGGTTATTTTTAATTTAATATGTTGTAGATGAACAAATCTTTTACATTTGGTAGGTACTAATTACTAAAATATTAAGATTCAAAATATAATATATTAAGATAATTTAGATCGACTTTAAACTGGCAATTTTTTCAACCAATTTTATGTTGTGAATAAATGATATCTTGTCTATTTTAATCAATAATTTATAGCAGTTTACATTATTCTGCTTGAATTATGCATTGTAGGATGGTGGCGCTTAGCAAGCGTGGTGCTTGTTGTCTCTGATGGTCACACACACACACACACACGTTTATGTCGCTGCCATATCCTCAATTATTTCTCTTCAAAAAGCATTTGTTTCTATAGTAAAGTATAACATTTGTTATAACTAATAAACAACAAAATCGGACAGACTTCAAAAAATTGCCAAACGAATGGAAACTTTAAGAATACGGGCGAAAACCGTCTGTCGTGGCCAAAAACAGATTTAATAATAACGATAAATAGTATACCTAAGATAATATATTTCAAAAATAGCAAAAAAAAAATAATAAAATAAAAATAAAAATAAATAACAAAATCGGCGTAGGTACTCACTGAGGTTTTCATTTTTTTGGCTGGTTGTGGTATCACGTAGGTATACTTATATATTATATATGGAGTCGATTGGACACGTTCTCGTTCACGATCACTGTACAAGTTGTCACGTTTTAATAGCGCACGTTTATATATAGGTAGCCTAACTCACCCTACCCCCGAGAGTTGGCGGTGTACATAATATCATATGTATATTCGTCCACTTGGACTGGACGGACTAGGACGCGGGCACGGGTTATTATTATTATTGTTTATTTAAGGAGGAGTGTAAATATTGCCCAGAAGGGTTGACCCGCGCAGTACAGATGTGCAGTAGATATAATAATAATATTATTATTATAATGCTCGCAATAAGTCGCACGTACGTTGTGCAACGACACGCCAGGTATTTCGCCGTTTTCCTCTCCGTCGGGGATAGGCCAACGAGATCACGCACAGGTGTATCGTAACGGCCAACAGGTATACGCATATAATAATATTGTGTATACATATTATAATACCTACTTACTGAGTCCGATATGGTTGTATAATAGTAATACGCCGACGGACGGGTTTGTTTCTTTTTACCGGTGTGAGGTCTATGCACATATATATTATAATATTATGTTAAGATGTATATCGTATGAACGCAATGCTAAAAAAAAAGCTAGTGACTGTTATTTCCATATTTCTTTTTGTCTTCTTTAAAACGGTTATAATAATAATAATAATAATAATAATTATTATTATTGCGATACCTGAGCGTATTACATTACGTTAGTCTACATATCGACGATGACAATCGGTCATAATTAATGACGTCTCGAATTTCCTGATTATATTATTATTATTAATATTGACGCTCTTAATGCTATGCACATATTATTATTCTTATACTTGTTATTATACACGCCATACGATCTAAAAACGTATTGCATAGGTACATGTCATAATCATACCTATGTAATAAATAATTATAGTATCGTATACATAATTATTTAGTTTTTTCCTTTGAACACGTGGTTGAAGCTCTAATTGTAATTTTTACGTTTCAAATGTTTCTATGTAATTGAAAACCTAGTATTTAATTTTCAAAATTTTACAAACCAACATAAAAAAATAAAAATTGCAAGTACTTAGTTTTATTTAATATTATAATACTAGCATATTCGAAGTTTCGTTTTATTTTGTATTTTCGTACGAGTGAACATAAAAAAAAAAAAAAATACTATTTAAACATAACTTAACCATTTCTATATGTTAAGTAGTTTTATTTATATTACAAGTGGATTCATTTACTAAAATTTTTTAATAGATTTTGGTACATATTAAAGTCAATAGCAATTAAAATATGAAGCTATGCGCTTTGAGTTCGGTTTAATTGTATATTTGCATCACGAAAAATTAATTTTAAAACGGTATATGATTATATTTATTTCATTTTATTAAAAGCCTAAAGTAAAAAAAATGGCAGGTTGTTCGTTGCTTTAAAATATAAAAAATAATGTTGAATATTTGTGCGGCATTATGAATAATGTGTAATGTGTATGCCGCACTATTAATTTTGAATTACGAATTACATTTTAGATGCGATTATTAATTTTATAATGATTTGTGTTTTTTTTGTCTGATAACACTTTTGTAGCAGTAAAAATGCTTTGATTTTTTTTTTAGTATCTTTTATGGTATGAAAAGTGAATCTAATTGATACTTTGGGGAAAGGGAATTAAAAATAAAAAACCCTCAATAGTTATCAAACACGCCATGAAAAATAAAAAAAATTTAGGGAAAAAACAGGAATTTTTACGAATTCTTGACAAAATAAATTTTATTTTTGTTGTAACACAAAAAATAATAACCGTAATTACATGGTATTTTTACCAAATGTTTTTATTACTATTTTATATATACCATAAAATTTTCATTATACTTTGATTTTTTTTTTTTTTTTTGAGCTATAAATAGAGATAAGAAAATATAGGTTTGTTAATTTTTTTATTGTCGATAAAAATAATTTTGCTTCTTCAAAAAACTTAATTCAAGGTTTTTCATACCTTATTACTAGTAAAAATTGAAAAAAAAATGATTGTAAGTCTACAATAATTACAGACAAGCGTCTAAAGTTAAAATTTCGACAAAATCTCGAAAATTTGAAATTTTTTTGATTTAGAAATTCATAAAAAAATTGTACTAATTAAATTTAAGGTTTAAAAATTTAACACAAGATTCTACATAAAGGTTTTTCGTAATTAGTTAATATTGTAACCAAAAAATTGAATTTTTTTGTTGATTTTTATAGACATTTAAAGTTCAAATTTGGACGAGATTAGATATTTAAATAAAGACTAACTATGTTATTTATTTCGTTGTAATTTAAAAATATTTTTCGAGGATGCTTGAAACTTTAAAAGTAAATTATGATATTTTATACACTCAATGGAATTTTCAAATGCAATGTTTTCTGCAAAAATTAATTCAATATACTGTATTGTTAATAGTAAAATTAATTAATTTAATAGCAATATCATAAAATATACTTAGTTATGTAGTCAGACAGATGTTTTTCGCTCAGAATTGTTTATCGTACACAATAATTTTATATCATTAAATTAAAATCTAACACATCCATTACAGTGACCCACTCGACACATACTCTACAGCAGAGCGGTACCCACTTGCCGACCTTTTTTTATAATTCTGTGTATAATTAAAATACATATGGTTTGAGCAATATTGTGTATTATATAATACAACGAATGCATGAATAATGCATATTTTATAAAAATGATGTATATATAAGACCTATAAAATGGTGGTTATTGGTTTTAACTTAAAATATGAAGGTGATAACTGATAAGTACTTTATAATATAACGTAGGTATCCATTCATATACGAGTCGTTCCTTACAATAATTGCTACATAAGTACCTTAAATTATAGGTAATGCATTTTTTTGCATCTTAGTATATTTATTTTGCTAAATGTGCCTTTTTAGATATATTTATCGTATAGTATATACACAAGTAAAATAAAATGCATTACTTTGATCTTTTACTCTATATTCAAAAACAACCTGTTAGTCCAGATGCTCTAACATTTTAAAAGTAGATTAAAAACCACGCCCACGACACACGATTGCATTCACGGAAAGCACAATTATTGATCATACAGCTTGGTAATTACGCTGCAATCCAGTTTTTAGTGTATTTTACATGAGAATTCAAGCCATAATCACGTTGTTGCATTTTATATTATGTAATTGAAATGTGTAGGTAACTAAAAGACAACTTATAAAGATCGATGATTGTATGTATTATGATCGCTCTAATAATATACTTTAAACTGTGTAAACGTAAGGTAATTTATTTCCTTTATCTACAGTTTACTAATAGAATTATAGACCATCAATTTAAAACAATTTTTTGTCCAGTGATCCAAGTTTATGACTTAATAATTTTACGTTATAACAATCCATTTAATCAAATCTTGAAAATATAAATTTTTGAAATTTATAGTTATTATACATAATATGAATATACGAGTATTATAACAAAAAAATACAAAATTAACAAGCCGTAAAATCTGTACTTGAAATATTCATATAACGTTTGGTATAGTTTTAACGAACGCTGCTCTAGATATAATATTATTACAAATTATAATAGTTGTATATTTATGAATAATTTTGTATTTACTTAATATTCTTAATCATAGCAATTAAAAATGGAATACTTACTGTATATTGATATATGATATTTAAAAAGTAAAAGTCTAAACTTGTATTAAAACATTAATACTACTAGAGGAACATATTTTATAAAAATGTCTGTTCGAATGTCAGAAAAATAATAAAAAATAAATACAAAATATTAATCAATTAACCTAAATTAAATAATATCAATACAAATATGTACATGGTACAACATATCTAAAATTGCATTACTGATCTTAATGTACATTTGTAATACATCTTATATACACCATACCATAGTTACAATAGTTTCAATTTGTGAGGAATCTCATATTACATTTTGAAGTGTATTAGGCAATAAAATTGAAATGTGTGTTATTTTTGTTCACAAGATAGTTTGCAAATCTTCAAACGCTTAAAAAGACAAATTGTACCAATACATTTACAATATTTTTAAATTGTTATAAAACAAGCTTATGAATTATAGGGAACCTTGCATTACATTTTCAAGTTTTTGACCATGAAAAATAACAAGGAAAATGGGAATTTTTATACAAAACCAGATTTTGACAAAATCGCTTTTATTTTATGATGGTTGTATAATTCAAAAATTAATTGTTGTAGAAAATTAACATTTTCACCGACAATTCATATTTGAATTTAATATATATGATTTAACTTTCAAAATATTTTATTTTATTTTATGTTTTATTTATAGATATTTAAAAGTGTCTAGTTTTTTAGTTATTATATTTCAATATTTATATTTGATAAATATTTGTTTATTAGTTAAAAAGATTGGCAAATTTAATAAAGTTTCTAATAAGTTGTTCTTACAGCAATTAAAGAAAAACCTAAAATACTAGTCATAGTTTTTGTTATAAGCGTTTGAAGTTAAAATTTCTACGAAATTTGTCAAAATCATAAAAATGATATTATATGAATAATTTCTCAGTTAGAAATCCATAAAACTGTAATAGAAGATTTCTTATAAATTGTCCTATTACTATCAAAAAAAAAAGTTTAACAGAAAGTCACATTCATTTTTAATGACCGTTTGGATTAATATGTTTACCTTATTAAATAATCATCCATAAAATAAAGATTTTTCAATAATTGATTTTTGATATTTTATTGTAATTCAAAAATGAATAACTAACTAATATCTACTAATTATAGTAGATACTTGAAATTTTTCATCAAATGTTTGTATTAAAATTTCCTATAAATGATTAAATTTTCAATTTTTTTGTATTTTTTTAAGCTATCTATATATATTAAAAAAATTTCAATTTTTTTAGTTCTTTTCTATAAATATTAATAAAACAATATTTTGCTCAGTCAAAAAACTTAAGATTATAATGCAAAGTTTCTCATAAGTTTTTATAATTAGAGTTCAAAATTATTAAAGATATTAAGGCGTGCATTTTTTTTACAAGCATTTTAAGTTTAAATTTTGACAAAATTCATCAAAATCACGAAAATATGCGAATTGTTTATTATTTTGCAGTTAAAAATGTATAAAATGATCAATTTGTATAACTTAAACTTGAAATTTTAATATAAGGTAACTTGTAAGTAGTCCATATTGAAACCAATAAATCTAAAAAAAAAATACGTATAATTTTTTTTATAGATATTCTAAGTTCAAATCTGAACTAAATTAAATGGTATTTAAAGAAAGAATATTGATTTTATTTAATTTACTATAATTTAAAAATATTTTCAAATGTAATGTTTTCGGAAAAAGTTAATTTAACATATTGTATTACTAATAGTAAAATAAATTGCTTTAATAGCAATGATATCATAAAATATACTTAATAATATATTGATATAAGCTGGTAGATTCACTTTGTAAGAAAAACTATAATATTTTAATTTTATTTCATATTCACTATCAATAGACATTGATAGCATACCTAATGCCTATATCAAACAGATTTACTAGTTAAATGTTCTAAAAAAAATGTGTTTTTTAAATTTAAATTTTACTATTGTTTAAAAAGTATTTCTTTGGATGGTTTAGTTAATTTAAATAAATTATTTTATATTCTTTGGGTCGTATATTTTAAATTCTGAGCGAGCGATAAATGTATTGATTTTACAATGATGTGTGTTGTTTAAAATATTTTTGTTCTATTAAAGTAGTAAGTTAGTAGTCGATTTATAACTTTAAGGGTGATTTTTGGTTAGTAACTTGATTTACTTTAGAGAGGTAAAAAATTAAAATTCTCAGTATTTCGATAAATTAATTTCGTTTTTTTGCTGTAACTCAAAAATTAAAAACTGTATAAGGATTTGGAAATTTTCTTCACCGAATATTAATTATAGTATTTACTAGACATAAAATAATTATAGGTATTTAAAATGTTTTACTATTTATTTTTCTTATTTAATTTGATTATTTAATACAAAATTCCTCATAAGTATTTATGTACTTAAAAAATTTCGAAAAAACATAGTTATAACATTTTTTACGTTATACTTTACAGTGACTTACTCAATGATGAGCTATTCTTGACACATACTGTACAGCAGAGCGGTTACATACTTTCCTCCTTTTTTGAATCTGAAATATACTTTATAAGTTGTAATAATTATTGTTGATATCAATCGGTAGAAATACTATATATCACACTCTAAAATTACTAAGGTGATATTTATCAAGCTAATAAGTTTTTGTTATGAAAAAAAGTGATTTTCCTTGACTTTATCGTTAATTTAGTTAGCATAATCAATAATTATGTTTTACATGTTACAACGTACACCTTTTTTGCTTAATTGTGGATATGCCATCTTGATAAGTGATAATCTTAATGGTAACCACATAATATAATTATTACTAAATGAATAAAAAATGTTTACATTAGTAACTGAAATAAATATTAGTACGGAGTCTGTGCTGGGGATGGAATCCAGAATATCGGCTTCCCCACGCCGATTCCAGTAATATTTTAAAAAATTAATAAACTGTACATTTTTTTTTTTTTTAATCTCCATAAAGATATATTATGTTTATTATTTAGCAAAAATGAAATTGAATTAAAATCACTTAAAAAATAAAATCAAAGCTGGTATTTATATCTTCGGTTGGTAACGTGTAGCATAATTTATAAATAAAAAACTAATATCCATACTAAAAATAATAACTAAATTATGTTTCATAAGACTGACGATGTAATATTAATATATCTTCTAAGCAATAAAGTGACTCAGTTTTAACTTCAAAAGGGAAATGAATACTACAAATATTATATCATAAACAAAATAAATGTACTAGCCGATAAACTAAGTACCTATATAGGTAAGGTACAACTGAATTACATACTTCATAAAATAATATTGATGGTATACTTTTACATTTTATTGCAAGATACCATGTTAGTGTTTAATATGATATAATAATATAATATGTGATGTGTGTATTCGTGTTTTCTGGAGCAGTTGTGTACACACGGCTGATTCCTAAAACTATACATGCGTATTATGATTTTCGTTTTTCGGTAAAAGTTGTTTGTTCTCCTTGTATCTTCTAGACCACAATGTTTTCATTGATTATAAATAATTTTCGTAGAGTTTGGTTATGTCCGCGGGGCTCTTTAGCCGTATGAATACCGTGACCTGAAAATAGGACGTCACTGATTTTTTTGCGTAGTAGTGAAGTAATTTTATACAAACTAGCTTTAGGGCTATTTCGGCATTGATGTCGCCTACTACTTTGACTATAAACGCTACAAAAAGAACATTTATGACTTTAGTTATCAGTTTTTATTTTTTCATTTGCGATAACTGGTTTCGAATGAACGTTCACTCTTACAATTATAGTTATAAGTTATCACACAGACATTGGAATTTATTATTTATTATTTTATTAATAGCTATTGATTGTATTTTTGTTTGAAACTTTAATATTATATAATACTATAAGTACGTTGTACTTAAACGACAATATCGTTATAATTGATAAATAAATGAATTTATTTTTTAATCACAAGACTAAAATCAGTAGAAAAAAATATTAAACTTATACCTCATCATCGTATCACCAGATTATGTAAAAACAGTTCTGAGTGAAACAAATTTAAATACCTAGACACAAAAATAAAAAATGATTTAATTTAAGTATTTGTTGCAAAATAGTTTTGTTCCTTATCGTTCTTTTACATTCTCTTATTAATTTATATAACGAATATAAAGTGCCTATGTATTACCGTATATATTTGTGTACATGTCCATTCATATTTTCGTATGATAAATGGTAATTTTACATTATTAATTACAAGCTTAAGATCCAACTGCAAGAAGAAAACACCACGCTCTAGTCCCTTGCTACTATCGCAGTACATTATTACGTCTAATAAATAATTAGACACACATAAACGACAAACATTATACAAAGTCTCTAACACAATCCATTCCGTAAACTTTGTTTAACTTCATAAACGTTTCTATACCGGTAAATATCGAATATCTCTGCGTATTTACTTTGTCGTTACATTTAAGTATTTAACACCCGAGGTCTCGAATCAAATTTGTTTTAGGTATACTATGTAGTACATACGACCTATACAATATGAATAATTCATTTTTGTTCGTGTTAAGTTATTATTGAGTTAGGTAAGTTCTGGTGGTAATATTGTATTTAATATTACAGCTGTGAATATAATACTAAATTTTGATAATAGGTATATAATATTCGAAATAGAATTGAAATTTCGAATTTACTCATCTTGTGTACAGATCCTATATTATCTTATGTATTGTAAAAGTAATTAACAGAAAAATAAAATATGCCATTTGTTTTAATACTCGCGCGTTTATGTTATCATTTATAAATAGATACAAATTGCTAATAAAAAATTAAAATAGTTACCTAAATAACGTTGACGTTAAATTTTAACTTATTTTATTATTTTGTCTTACGAGATTAAATTAATAAGCTACTTACTCATAGTGATATAGTACTATTTTCGGGGATGAAACATTGATGTCATAACATTAAATATTAAATAATTTAAATAAAGTAGAATTTTAATCACTTCTAGCTTGGTGTAGAATTTTGATTGCATAGCAGAGTAAACCCGAACACATTAGACTTATGTTTACAATTAAAAATATATTCATGTTTTATTTAATATTTTATATTTATAATGTTTAATATAATTATAGTCCTATTTTTCGAATTTAACTGTTAAAGATCCTAGTTTAATAGAAACATTTTCACTTAACTAGACGGTCTTGTTTCGTGTGCTACAACTCTATAAGTATCTTATATGAATTATTTATTTTGAAATGTTTTATGAATACAATTTTATTTTAATTAACATTTCGAATTATGAAATATGTCTGGAGTTTCGCCAACATATACTTTTCTCACAGAATGTCACAATAAAATAATTTTAAAAACTAAAAACGTAGTGTTATTTAAAAAAAAACAAAAAGTGAAATGAATGAGTAATTGCCAACTTTAAATAGTAAAAGTTACGTATATTTGAAGAAGATGAAATAACTCTAATAATTTATACTATTATGGGATTTAAAAAATGACAGTTTATTCATCAATCTTAACGGAAATAATTTACGTAACAATGTTTAATAGTAGTATTATAGTTGTTTATAGAAATAAATAATATCTATGCATTATGTTATTTCAATGAAAACATCTAATTTACTTACAATTGACTATTCATCATAGATTATCCTATATGTAAATAATTTTTAATATTTCAGCCTCAATTCATTCTATTTTTTTATTAATTATATATTTATATACCTTAAAATTTTAATTTTTAAATAATGAAAATATTGTTTTAATTATTATTTGAAATGTTTGAATAGATAGCTTGATTCTTCGGAAAGATTTTAAGCACAGTTTTATAGATCCAACTCTTGTTTCTAGAAAATTGAGCGATGGAATAGGAATAGACTCGTGCATTCAACTGGTTTGTACAGAAAATTTGTAATTCTTTTGCTTTTTTTTACTTTTTTTGAAATACATTTGGCCGTAAGTACTTAATAATAACTGTTGTTCGTTTTCCCAGGCGAAATATTTTGTAGGTGTAGGTACACATAAACAGATTTACTCATGAAGTTAAATAACTATTGGTTGTTCAATCAAAATATTAAGTATAAACACTTAAACCAAAATAGATACACCAAACACTGTATTCAATCCGCTGTGACACAGTCGGATATAATGTCGATCAGATTTACAAATGAAGCGAGTTACACAGTCACTGATTTGCCCATGTTCACTAAAACCAAAATACCACAATAAATTTTGATAAGCAATCGAAGTTAAAATTTTGTAAACTTCATCTTTTTGATAAACTTGAGTTTTTTAATACCTTTTATAATATCATAGATTATCAAGTTTCTGACAAATAATAGTTCAACCTAGGTACCTACCGTATTACTAATGATTAGGATTCAAATTTAAAAACCCTCAAAACTACAAAAAAAAAATTCTCTAAAAAATAACCAAAAAAAAAACTCTAAAAATGCTTTTTCAACGCAATAATGCTCGTAAAAAAGACCAAATTTTTTTGTAGTCACTCAAAACGCGACCGATAGGAAAACGATAGTTTAACTTTCGGCTTTTTTAACACATTGTCTTAATACAACTTACAATAATTTATAATACTAAAATCAATACCAAATTTAGGTGAGCACAATAAATAAACAGTATACCTACTAGGTGTATAAATCAATTTTCAAATGAATAGTTAATCAGTTATAATCTAGCCTCCTTGGCGTATTTATAATGGGTAGACTGGAGTGTCATAGGAATACTTCGCAAAGTTCTGGTCCACTACATCAACTTATTTACACTTAGAAAATACTTTACCCATTAAATTATAATTAGGGTAGAATATTTAAATCGCTAAAAAAGTAGATATGCAAGCACGCATGCGCTTAAAAACCCTAAAATATGCTCTAAAAATATATACTTACATTTTATTTAAAGGTGAAATTATTAATAAACTAAATAATATTTAAAATAAGAAAATTCAATTATCTAAAAAATTCCAACAAAAATATTTGATGAAAATTCTGTATCTGAGTTTATTCACTTTTGAATTATAACAGGAATAACATAATCATTTTCTTCGAAAACTGGTATTGCGTACAGTATTATCGTTATTCCCGATTATTTTGTGAAGTATTGGAATTTCCCACTCATACCATTTTCAAAGGAGATGAGTAAGATAGACACACACAAAAAAAGAAACGCATTATAGCAAAACTAATTCATTCATTTACATTATTCGCTCCACTCATATTCTAATATAACATAAGTACCTAATAATAAAATAATATGCACTTATTGAAAACATCCAAAGAAAGGTTACAACAACTATTATTTAAAACATATTGTGTTATATTATATTTATTTAAAAAATATTACAAATTTTGTTTTTATGATAAGAGTATAAAATAATTACTGAAACCGTCAAACGCTTCACAATTTATTCATTTACTTTTAGGTACGTAGTTTAATGATAATAACACAGATAAAAACGTGTTTATTTTAATATATAGTATACAAAATTATTCATAATTTATAAAAATATTTAAATAATTTATATTTCATAGTAGTCGTGCTCTATATTTTATCTATACGCATAAACACATTCAGCAACATTGTACAACGTAATTAATATTTTAATAGATGGCTTGAACGGTCGACATTTCGAAGGTTATTAGGTATAAGTTAGGAGTTATATTTTACTTTTCAGAAACTTCTATTTTGTGATCACCGTTATATAAATACGTAATTTACTGATGCGTGCTGCGTGCATTACCTACTATTGTTATTCAAATTACACAACTTAAAGTTTTGTAATTTCAAACAGTAATCAAACATGGTTTTAGTTGCTTGGATACGTTTATAAGCCTTAGTTTATAAAATGTCTTATAGTTATCGGTTGCCCTATGATTAATATAGTTGGATGTATAATTTAGTATTTTAGTGTAAATAAAAACCAGAATTATATACTTTGTTTTTGTAAAAATTGTTTGTAGACTTTAGAAAGGGAATTGGTAAGATATAATGTGAGTTGATAAGATACAAACATTTTGGTCGATTATAAACTAAACAGAAACTATAAATTACTTATTATTAAATATATCAAATATACAACTTTGCAATTTATTAAATTTAAAATCATTCAATCAGTTCACATGCTTGTACTCATATAGTTAAACATAAAATTAATGTAGATACATATCACTAAACACCTCTTAAATTGTTAGTTGTATATTTGGTTACTAAGTTACTTAAAATCGATTAAAAAAAAATAATAATGGGTAAGTTTAAATATATGTAGGTACTTAATACGTATACTATAACAACAAATATTATGTATAGTTAAGCATATTAATAGAATATTTGGAATATAATATTTAAAAATTTACAGCTTTATAAATTATATGTGCTTTATAAATTCGTGTATATATTATAAATTATATATTATACGTGCATATACTTAACTTATCAGTAACAATATTCTACAAAATATAATCATAATTGAATTAATTCAAATTCTGGATAATTTTTTTTTGTTTAATTATATATTGCATTTAGTTATATTATTATCAATACCAGTAACTATGATATCGATGTACAAATTTTCTGGTTTTAACTTTTTTAATTTTGTGTTTGATTGGCTTTTTAATTTTTCGATGATGATGATGATGAACGTAATGAACCAAAAGTGGAACGTGAATGACATGTTTTTCACTGTAAACAAAATATTACGGCATTTTATTGAGAATAAAGAGGTACAATTAATATAAATATATTGAAACACTTTAATTTAAATATTCATAATTTTGATTTTAAGTTTTCAACCAAATAAAAAAATCATACCTGTAACTTATAAATTATTTGCTACCTATAAGTATTATTGTAATTATTATCTTAAATTCTTGTTCTAAGGTTATTCGCTTAAAAATAAAATAAATGTTGATGTTACATGTAGTATGCATGTACAATAGTGAAAATATTTAAATTAAATTTTCATAATAATTGATAATAAATTATGAAATAATAGGATACTTTTGCAATTGACCTCTGGCAGGCTAAGAGCTTCATAAATATTATTAAATTATAAGTGTCAACAGAAAATATATTAGTACAATGAATTATCATCTTTCAAAAAAAAATTCACTGAATATATAGATTTAAAAACCATGTATTTGTATACAAACAATTTTTATTATCAATTATTTTAGCAAATTTTATATTATGTAGAATTTAAAAATTACTTTTTTATGAAAAATTCTTAAATATGCAAAATTTGTCTTTTTGTCGATATTAATATAATATGATATGCACTATACACTTTTTTCTATGCATTATCTACTAAAATAAATCTCCAACATTTTTTACTGCTGTGTAACTTCATATTTAAAAAGTTTAAAAAAAATATGAAAATGTATATTTTAGACTCAAATTATGAATATAATTATTGTTTTAACTATGTCCTTGATAAAAAAAAAATACTATTTATTACTAAAGAAATAAAAAATATAGGTAATTTTTGAGTATTATAATTACTATGAATTTGAATTATATATGGTTTAAAATATAAAACTGACTAATGTATTAATTATGTTAATTACGTTTTTGTAACAAACAATATTGACAATTTTATTTTAGTATAATATATACATATGGTTTTTTTACAATTATATTAAACCAAAAAAAGTTGAAAAAGTTAAGAAAAAAATTAATTGTATAGTTAGTTATTTTTGTTATTCTCTGTATACTAGAGTTAAAAGTATATTATGAATATACGATAATGTGAAATTAAAAATTTTAATTAATTTTCATGGATAATTTAGGAATTCAGCGATCCAAAATTGAAAATTGTATTATATTATACATAATGTGGTTAAGCTCTTGTTTTTGTATATTTTTTAATTGATTCGAATACTCGATGATCACAAAAATGTGTACCCAATAACTGCAGTTTAATTACTTTACACTGTAGGGCATATTTTCACTATTTTGCAATGAGATATTAAAATTCTTATTATAATATTATGATACATTCTATATCAATCTGTGATCAGTCATGAATTGCCTAATTATTGTATAATACATACTGCAGATGATTAAAATTTTGATCAATATGTAATATTTGTAACAGCGATCTCAGTATATTTATTTTGGTTTTGTTCGATTTTAGTAAACATTTTGTTTCGTATAAATAAATACGATTGAATTAAATTGATTTTATGCTGAAATAACATATTATATGGATTTAAATTGTATTTATAAATTGTAATATTAATAGGTAATATATTATGTAATATTTAGCCTTTTGGATGTTTTTATAAAAATTCACAATCGGAAATATAGTTTTATTACGTGTTGTACACCACCGTGTCGTCTACAAACCGGCAATGATATTGTATAAAAAAATACATGATTTTTATTCTTATGGTAAGTAAATAAACATAATAGGTAATTTTTGAAGTCGTTACGAAAAACTGTACAAAATTTACCTATAGGAATATTATATTTTTGACGAACGGTTTCATTGCGAATATATCGATCACGTTCAATACTGCAGCAGTCAGACGAAAATAAATTTGATTCCAAGTATATAATTATACTCCGATTGAGCCTAAACACAATACAATGGTAAATAACAACACGGCTAATTTTCTTGCAATGGAAATTTCGCTAAATAGATATTTCGACACATCTGGAGTGTCGTGTGAATGGTCTGTGAATGATCCGTTTGACGTAAGACATATTTTGTCAGAAGCGTATATTTTCGTATCAAACTATAATCATCGTGTAGATGATACACCATTAGAAATAATGTCGTAATGCACACAGTCAACGTGTGACTAATCAACGCATTTTTGTACGATATAATGCAAAGTACGGAATGCCCACAGGTTTTTTTTTCTTTTTTTTTACAAGTGAGTATACAAATTATCATTTTTTGAGCCAGTTCGTAATGTTCCTGCAATTATAATAATTGTAATTATCTTTCAATTTCGTCATAACGAGTCGAAAGTCGCTTTACGTGATCGAGTAATTAGATACCTAATTAGTTTTTGAGAAAATAATAATATAAGGTATATATGTTCAACGATTGTTTGACGTTAAAAATAATAAGTGATAACCATTCAAAATTGAAAATATAACATTTTAATATATCATTATTATATATGTGCGTCATCTACACTCATATTCCGACGTGAACTCTAGCACCTATAGGTACTAAGTATACATTTCTTTTTACACAATTCGAGAATACAACGATATTTTTTTTTTTTTTTTTTAATTTTCAAACGTAATACACAATCTGTATCGACTAGACACAATAAGCATATTTGATGAGAGATAACGATATAATGTTATTTATAATATTCACAATTTATAAGGCTAAACACATTAATTAATCTTTAAAACTAAAAATCGTAATTTAATAACATTATATTTTCTTACTGTATGGTATGCGCCGATGTAAAGGAAACGACTAGAACTGTGAGCAGTGAAATTATACAGAAAACCTGAAACAGATATGATTATAGTGAATGTATTACATAAGTCAAATTATTATTTCTGTGAGTGAAGTTAAATGTTTGTTATTTGTATAGAACCAATTTTCCGTTTGTTCGTCAATACGATGCTACAGTTTTCGTCAAAAAACGTTACGTTGTATCATTGTGAAATCTGTTTTGTTTCGTGTTGGTATAGGAAATAATTTAAAAGCGTTTATGTGATGTACAGTGGCAATAAAAATGAATTAGATTTAGTTTAAATAACGTGAAACATAATACATATATAGAAAATCGATTCCGGTACTTTGCAACGGAGGAAATTTGTAGTGTTAGATAACCGATAATTTTCGACACATACCTCCTATTTGATTGGTATGATCATTTATACATTATATTAAACGTAATATATAATAATATAAGTGTATAAAATGTGTGGTACCTGTATATAAAGAGAAATAAATAAGATGTAATCCGTTTCACAACACAAACTAGGTATAACGACACATCGCGAATCAATAATATATTTTTTTTAAATCATACCTATTATTATCTAATATTTTTTCTATTCACGTAGGTATATTTGCTATACCTTTATTGTAAGTAGGCGAAAACCAATATTTTATGCTCCAAGCGTGTCGCGTTAGTCCATGAAGAACGTTATATGTATTAAATATATGTAACCAGGCACGTAGCCAGGATTTTTTTTGGTGGGGTGTAGGAGGGAGGGGGAGCGCGGGGAGGGGGTCAAAACAAAATTTTCCATTTTCTCCACCCAAAACTAGAATCTTTTATAGTAATAATTAACAAATAATTAATACAATTTTCATGACAATAAAAAATAATAATTTGAAAAGCGCAACTAAATATAGAAATTACTAATAACCGAACTCGCCTGTAATTAATATCTTTTATCACGTGAAAAACACTACAAATTATTGATATTGAAAATTCCGATGAGTGACGAGTACAGTTCCATTAGCTAGTTATTTTTAGTAGCATTGTTAATTGTTTATAATTTGTATTATAGTTATATACGACCAGCGCCTCTGTAATATAATTGAACATTTTGTTGCTTATATGTGTACCTACTACAAAACAATATAATATTTTTGTAATTAATTCATATTATTATTAAATAATGTTAAAACATCGTGTAACTAGTAAAACGTAATTAATTTCAATGTATTTTATTTGTACGTTTGTTATATCGAGGATCACGATTCTATGGAAAAGTCCTTAAAAAATTGCAGGGAGTAGTCTTGATTCTATGGACATCCCTGGGTACGTGCCCGCCTACAGCTATAGTTATATTTTTATATTTTATGGTGTTGTCGAACGACAACAAACACGTCTTATGGTATTTTTTTATTCAGTAGGTCCAGCATGTTCGAAACGATATCATTCAAGAGTTTCGTGTAGATAACTATATTTATTCGCTACCAACAATATAGCATTAATTACACTCCGCTCGTCATGAGTTAAAAAGTTATTTTTGCTGTACGCAGTACGTATAATTTGATTTTAGGTTGTACACCTAAAGGTACGGTTTTCTTGCGACGTCAGGACTTGTGAATCATGTGTATAGAATAGCAACAGTTGTAGAGTATACGATATTATAATACCTTCATTATTCTGCGAAACACTTACATATTATTTTTAAAATCACGTTTCTATTATGAAAGGAAAACCACAACTCTGCCATATTGGTCAAACCACTGTGTTATGTGCTAATATAATATATCAAAAATATGAAAATGTAATTTATTATATAAATTTTACGATAATTTACTTAAGTAGGTATATGTGTTTTTTTTAAACAAGCCGTATCTGTTATGATTTTTTTTCACCAATCGCTTCGCAGTATCGAATGTATTGTATAAATATTGCTATATTGTCTACTAACTACGTTGTGTAGTAGGAACGAACAAAAAATTTTAAAACGTTGCTGTGTTAGGTACTTAAGTGATAGTATAAAATGCATAATGAACATTTCATCAAAAGATAATGGACATTGTTTATAGCATCTCTTGGGGGTAGAAGAGGGGTTGACGTAAACATAGAACTTATATTGTTATTGGTCAATAGCTACTATATTAATGCCTTTTGAAATTGTTTGTCCTTCAGAAATTCTAAAGTTTCAAATAAACTAGGTATAGATATTAATAGATATTAATCAACTAAAACACGTTTTTTGAAAGAATATTATAATGAATTTAATTTCAACTCTAGTATAGATACAATATTTTAATTTTATATAAATACATATTACAGACTATATGGTTTCCAATACTTTTTTTTGATCATATTATATAAATGCGTGATTATCAATCAAAAGAAGTATAGAAATATCTTCTACAAATACAATAAACGGTCATATACTTTCGATATAGGTATTTAGCTATTTAATTTTGAGTAAAACAACCAAAGAATTTGATATACAAAATAATTTAAAACATAGATTTTGAAAAAGGGAAAACTTATCACGAGAACCTTATTAAATTTGATCAGTTTAACTGAACAATATTAATTTTTACACGGGTTCCTATTATAATCGGTATTTTATTAAAATAGTTCGATTAAACTCAACAAATAAAAAGTAGTTATTATATTTAATTATTTTTTTAACTATGTTTCAGACTGTTTTCAACATAAGATACATTTTAATAAAATTAAAGACATTTATATTACCTGTATCAAGTGTATCACCATTATAGCGTACAACCATAAACCACGAATTAAGAATTATTTGATTTAATTTAGCAATTTAATAATTTTTTTTTAATATTCATGAATAATAATTGTAATTTACTATTTTATGAAAATGTAAAAATGCTAAATTAAATTTTAAGCTTCATTGAGTTACAAGCTATTTTATTATAATAAAAATTAAGTTCAGTCATAGCTTTTATAGAACTTATTAAATATGTTTATTGCATTCAACTACAGTTTTGCACGCATTTACTAATTTTATATCAAGTGTTTATTTCCTACTGAATTTTAATAGTAATAATAATATACGTTTTTAATTGGGAATTGCTCTTATCGAGATATTCATTAAAAACGAGTTCATTTAATTTCACCTAGTGCTTCTATTATCTCAAGTACCCAAGCACCAATTAAATGATCTACAATTTTAATATTTTCCAAAAATACCTATTATTGCATTTAACGTATACGTATAGGTGTATACAATTATCGGCGATGCGTTCAAAAATACCGTCGTTTTCGTTATCGAATCTCGATAACACATCATTATATCACATGCAGCACGCTTACTATAGTTATAATTAGCTATAGTAGAGATCGATATAAATATTGCGAAAAAAGTTTGTTTTAAAGCCGTCTATGGTTGGTAAAATCCGACAAAAATTGTTAAGACTTGCTTGGTCTCGTCAAATGGATTGTTGTAGATGCCTATAGGACGACCGAAACATATCTCTAACATTTTGGACACTCAGACGTTATCTAGGTATTTGATTTTTATAAGTGCCGTCTGTGAACGAAAACTAAAAAAAAAATGTATCAACTAAACCCCGAATACTCACGCTCTTGTTGACCATTTCCGGATGAATATGCGCACAGAATACGAAAATAAAAACAAACGATAGAACACCGCGAAGTCTATGCGGACGGCGTGTAAAACTGCAATATTGTAATATTTAATGTCACGCGTAGGACCATGCGCACCAGAAAACTAATGCATGCCTTTCTGCACCAATATCGTCAGTATATATTGCGAACACGTGCGAATGAAAACAGAAGTGGCGATGGCGAGGCGTTTTTATAAAGAATTTCCCGCCACGCGGTTTTCACTAGTAAGCATTCCGGTAGATTTTTCGCAGGAAATTTCGAAATCATATAACCAATATTATATATAAGCTAGATACACTATATTTCAATAATTAATATATATATATATATATATAATACCTACGCAAAACGTCTTGATATTGCGATATTTCATACACATTATATATTATGTACATATGGATGATTAATTTTTTATCATTGTATAGTAATTTTCTCGTTGACAAGTGTATTTGAAAATACCCGGCAGTTGAACATTACACAGTCATTAAAATTATATTTTTTTAAAAATTATTAACCATTCGTTAAAGAAAAATATATAAATAGAAATATTCTGTAAATATTTTGGTTTATCTACCTTCTATAAGCATAGCTTGTGTTGAAGGTAGGCAGTTTTTTCTTATAATCTACACACTAAATGCATTAGTAAAAAAAGGTCGGCAAATGGGTTCCGCTCTACTGTATAGTAGGTGTCGAGTGGGTCACTGTAATGGATGTTTTAAATTTGAGTTCAATGATATTAAATCATTGTATACGAAAAACGATTCTGAGCGAAGACGATCGGTCACCTTACATAGCTAAGTATATTTTTAGATATTACTGCTATTAAAATAAATAATATTACTATTAATAATACAGTAAGTTGAATTAATTTTTGCAGTAAATATGGCATTTGAAAATTTAATCGAGTGTATAAAATATAATAATATACTTTAAAAGCTTCAAGCACTTACGAAAAATATTTTTAAATTTCATCAAAATAATTAACATTGTTATTCTTCATTTAAATATCTAATTTCGTACAAATTTGAACTTAAAATATCTATAAAAAATAATTTCTTTAATATATTTTTTGATTTTTTGAATACACTATAAAAAACTTACGAAAAACCTTGTTTCAAATTTTCAATCTTTATCTATAAAAACTGAATATTTTATAAATTTTTACCCACAAAACAATTTGCAAATTTTCGATGATGAATTGGTCAAAATTTGAAGTTAAAATGTTTATAAAAAAAAATTGTGCCCATGTATATTTATTATTTTTAATCTGCTATTATAACAATTTATGAGAAATCTTATATAAAATTTTCAAAAATTTGATCAAACAAAAATTTTTTAATCTATATTTATAGAAAAAAAAATTTTAAAAAAATCGAAAACTTTGTAATCCTACATTAGCTCAAAAATTGTCAAAATATTTTAAAATTTTTTGGTGTATAGAAAATGATAATTTTAACATTTGGTTAAAATTTCGAATGTTTACGGTTATTCCTTTTTGAATAACAACAATATAAGAGAATCATTCCCTGAGAAATTGATAGTTTACAGGTGAATATCTAATGTCAAATAATTTCAAATGTTCATAAAAAATTAGTTTGGTTTTCAGGTAATTTTTTTTTTAGAAACGTTGAAAAACTTATAATAAATTTTGTGTTGAATTTTCAAATCTTAGATTTAAATAAAAATTTTTTATGAATTTCCTATTTATAGAAAACTGCAAATTTTCGTGATTTTACGCATTTTGTCGAAATTTTAACTTTAGATGCTTATAAAAACTATTATACACGTACTATCAATTTGTTTTCAAATTTTTACTTACATGTTAAGATAAACCTTGAATTAAATTTTCAAGTTTTTTACCAATTGAAAACATTTTTATTGACTGTAATAAAAAAAAAAATTAAAAAAAAACACTTTGTTATATTTATAATTAATAGCTCAAAAAAAGTCAACCTAAATTGAAAATTTTAGTATATTTGTACATGTATAATTTTGTATAGAATTTGTTTATATAAATATTTTGTAAAAATTTTATGTATCTACTGTTATTATTTTTCGTGTTTAACCGAAAAACAAAATTGATTTTGTTAAAAATTGGCTTTGCCTGGAAATTTTCTTTTTTTTAAATTTTGTTTTTGTTTTTCCCGGCGCGTTCAAAAACTATTGGGAATTTTTTTCTTTTGACCCCCCCCCCCCCCAAGAACTAATTAGATTCACTTTATTACCAGAAAAGATGTTGATGAAGAAAATTGAAGCACTTTTAATACCCCAAAATGTGATGCCAGATATAAATAAAAAAATAAAACACACATCATTGTAAAATCAATATATCGCTTCGTTCAGAAACTAAAATACATTTACAATAAATGAAATAAAGACAAAATAGAAATAATAACAAAATACATCCTAATTTCTTAAATTTGCAATTCTGATACATAAAAGTTGAATAAAGATTTATTTATTTACTCTAAGATGTCTCTTATAATTAATATCTACTTATATAATTGACGTTTGTTGGTCCTAAATAATCAAATAATTTCTGGCCTATACCTTTTTTTTAATAGTTTACATTTAGATCATATCTTACAGCTTCACGTCAAATTGTGAGTGATTTTTAAGTATGAAGGATATAGAAAAAAATTTGTACAGCAAATTTAGAGAAAGAACAATCAGTTTTTGATAATTTTTTATAGTAGTTGATTATTTAGTTCATATACGTCATAAAAGTACGTGTAATTCAAAAAATGAAATCAACATATTATTTTGATGATATTGTTGTTTTAATTTATACTTATATTTTTCACGCGACTGCCAAATAGTATGACGGTCTACAACTGTCTAGCGAGGATAACAAGTTCGATTACATGTTCATCACGAATTACATATTTTATAGGTAGCAGGTACTTACGTATAGGGTTTTCTGTCATAGTAATATTGCGAAATCATCATTATTAGCAGTGTTATTATTCATATGACATTCCACTTATGTTCCTATATTTAACCTATCAGTCACATCAAATATAATACAATATAATGATATGAGATATAAATGTACATAATCCGTTTGAATATATATATATATATATATATATCATTCGACTATTATGTTACTATTATACTGTTACATAATTTATTTATTTTATAATATTTCCGAGATAAGTATAGTACACTATAATGTATAACATATTTGATTATATTATATACATTGCGCGTTACGAGAAACGAGATGCACCCTAAACGTTATTATAAATGTGATATTATATGAATGATGTAACATAACATCATATCATATTACAATCAGGATTATGGAAGTTGTCAAAGTAATAATTATCGTATGACAATTTCTAAATTGTATTATATTCTTTATTATTTTTATGACATGTACTGTGTATTATTTTCGATCAGGCAAACGAAGATGTTATTCAATTTTATATTAGAGGGTTTTACTTTCAATAATACTTTCTAGTAATAATATTTATATAAAGATATAAATTTAAAAATAATAAGTATAACCAAACAAGTGCTGAGAATTCGATAGGTGTGTCAAGGCCATAATATAAATATATTTATATGCATATACTTATAGATAAATAGGTTTACGCACAAAAAATATACTTCCCGAAAAAAACAGAAAATAATACTGTTACATTTAATAAACAATATAAAATATGAAATATGAAATGTATGGTTTATGATGTAAAATCATAATGTATAATATTCAGTATGATCTATTATACTTGCAAGTTGCAACGGTACCCACATTAATTTTAATTTAAATTTAATATTTTGAGTAGTGAAATGTGTTTGGCCATAAGGGTTTTCTAAGATTCATACATACTCGGAATGTTTATATTATATAATAATTATCAATAACAATTGGTATAATTTTTCGTGTGTATAAATTAATTCTCATCAGATAGGAGATAACAAGTATCACGTAATCGAATTCGTCTTTATTCTTTAATCGACTAATATTATGCGGTCACTCGGTGAAAACAACATAATAATATAATGAATCGTTTGCATTAGAAACATATAGATCTCCGCCCCCGATATATACACCATAACCTATTGCCGTCGAATGTCCATTATAAACATATACTTCGATGTTATAATAAGTGCTGGTCCGTGTATAGCGATAGCCATATCGGTTAGAAGCGCCGTGCCACTGACCGATATAGCAATTTTGTAATTTTTATAACTCCGTGATTCAAACACCCACTCTTTTTTTATCGATGCCCAGTCACAATGCAATATAGTCATATCATGTATGCGTATTATTATATAATAATAAACAGGTATTCATATAATATGGCGAATTCAAAAATTTGTCTTACTGCGGCTTCATTACACTACAAACAGAATAATTAAAATGCATAACGAAAATGAAAATCGGAAAATGTACACATTTGATACTGCAATAGAGATTGATCAACATACTTTTATAGACATATTTGAAGAAAAAAACAAGTTAGGAAAGCCCACTCTGCGAGCGTGGCAAATTCCCGGTTTCTTAACGTATTTAGTAGGTACTTAATAAACTATAATACCATATAGGTACAATTTATAAACAATTTGGTGACTTGAATATGCTGATGTATAGAAACTTTGATAAATTAATTATTTTAATATTTAACTGATTTTTTTAATACTGGCTAGTAAGAATTCATATAAAAAACTCATATTTTGATATTTTGATCGTAACTATGTATTACTAACGGACGGTCAGACGGTCGGACGGACATAATGGGGATATAAGGTGTTCTAAATATATGTTTAGAATCCTAAAACGGAGAACTCGTTCTGATGTATAGTAAGAGTCGACTGTCGAGTGAGTGTTCATCGTTTGAAATTGAGTTGGGCACTTTACGGATATAGTCTTAAATATGAATTCAATGGACAATGGTAAATAATTATTGCATGTGAAAAACAATTCCACATGGAGATGGTCTGTGGTCTATTATATATTTATATTGCTAATAGAAATTTGTTTTACTAAAAATAGGCAAGTCTATAGGCACTAACGAAATAAAAAGTTAAAGTTATGGCAATTTAACTAAGTTACATACCTAATTACTTTTTTATTAGAAGTAACTCATAAGTTAATTAATTTTATAGTTACGTTAACTCAAGTTTTGTTTTCTTAATATAAATCCTAAATATATTTTTTTTTATATATAAAAAAAAAAATTGGAAATATCAAATATTATTTATAAATTGTAATGTTATATATGTATTTTAAATAGGTCAACCTATTTCTGGATTCTATTATAGTGATAAAAACTATATAAATACAAATTTATACAAACTATGTGAAGCAACTAATGAGTGACATAACATACCAAGTATAGGTAATATAATTTAATAAATTATATGCTATAAATAATAATAATATTAAGCAATTGTGGAATTGCATATTCACATAGCAACGTTTGTATTGATAATGGATATTAAACAGAACAGTTATAGGGTCATAGGGATAACCATTATTGAGAAAAGAAAAATATAACTAATTTACCCAGTATCCTATACACGTTTGTATTCTCATAAAATGTTGTTTTTGTTGTGGTTGTACTCCATAAAAATGAATGTGACTCTACTCTAGATTTTAGATTTTATGTTAAAGCTCCGAACTTGTGTTAGTCCTATGTTCACAATCGTATTAATAACGAAAATCTTTTACAAATGTTCGATTACTATACACAAATAAAATGGCTTTAATTATGGCATATTATTAATATGCCGGTTACGTTTTGTAATTGATTATGAAGATGAAGAAAATAATCAAATTAAAAAAATGCAGTGTTATGCTGAGCATTGAATATTGTTAAAATGATAACGTGTACTACGTTTAGTGTAAGTTTAGTTGCCTATCCTAAAAATATATACAATACAATAATTGTAATAAAAAAAAATTATTTTTTTGTAAAAAAGCTTGAAAATTTAATATACGATTCCTTATAAGTTATTCTTACAGAAACAAAATTTACAAAACTTTTGGTTTTAATGCTTGAGGTTAGAAAATATAGTATAAGATTCCTTATAAGTTTTTGTTATTAGAAGTTAAAAAAAAGTTTAGCGTTTAAAGTTTAAAGTGTTAATCTCTGCGTTTCTCAACACTCTTGTATTTATGATTCGATCGATTTATTCAAATTTACATATGTGGTCCTGATATTGTGAAAATTAGATAGTATAACTCAGCTATACCAACCCGTGTTCAATAATATGTGATATACATAATAATTACAAGCGGTGTAATTTGAACATTTTTTTGAGCTTGCCATTTTTATACTGATATTCAAAGCACCAGCTGAATTAGAAAAATTAAACGAGCTACACATTTACCTGTAAGTTAAAAAATGTAATTAATAACTAATTTCGGCATTGCGGTTGCTATTTTAATATCGAATGACAATTAAATAAATTTTAGGTTAAAATACAAAAAAAAATATTAACTCCATTTGTTAGATTGTTTGGGCTCATCGGTTATCTTAGGATACAGTTACAATATAGGCTAGTTTCTGCAGCAACAGAATTATGTTCAAAATGGGGAATATCAATAATTAAAGAAAATAAAGCAAGAAATTTGCATAGAGGCAGTATGATAGTATTGATAATGATAAATGATTATACACAATTAAAGAAAACTTTCGCATTTCCGTTTTTTTGCCCCTTACTGATACTGTTATATTTCAATTACAAGAACGTTTCAAAGGACTTGAAACAGTATCAAGAAATTTTGACTTTTTACAACCACTAAATTTAATTAAATACAGTGAAGAGAATATAATCAAGTCATGTTATGATTTTATTTCATTTTATAGTACCAATGTTTCATCTGATTTGACCAGGCAAGTTTTATCATTAAGAGATTTTCTAGGAAAAACTGAAATGAAAATAATAAAAGAATTGTCTTTATATATTATAGAAAATGATATTTCATCACTTTTTAGTGAAATACTTACTGCCTGCATAATTTTTTTGTCTCTACCAGTAAGTGTTGCATTGGCAGAACGCTCTTTTTCTAAACTCAAGTTAATAAAAAATTATTTACGAAATTCAATTTCTCAAGAACGACTAACAAATATAAGCATTTTAAACATTGAAAGAGCACGAACCGATGAATTGAATATTGATCACATAATTGATACTTTTGCAAATCAAAAAGCAAGGAAAAAAAACTTTTTAAAATAGTCTATAGACATAAACATTGTATTAAAAATTAAGTGTATTTAAAATCAATTTTATTGCTTATATAAATTATAAATTATATATTATGTGTTATATATTATATATTATTAACTATCATTAAGATAAAAAAACAACAAGTAATATGTATTTAATGACCTATAGGTACATAGTCACAACTAGGGTTAAAATTCTGGGGGGCTTCAGCCCACTAAATTGTTTAGGAACTATATCGGATATGCGTTTCTGAACACCAGAGAATACACCACTCATAACTGCAGCACCATCACAGCCTTGTCCTCGGCATTTTTTTATGTCTAAATTACATTTATTTAGTACATCATAAATTAAATTGACATGATCTTCAGCACCATGTTTTGTCAATTTATAAAATCCTAAAAACGATTCTTTGACATCTATTGTATGTTTATCATAATTAACTACAACATATCTAAAAATAAAACTCACTTGGTCAAGTTTTGTTATATCTTGTGTGCTGTCCA
>JACXSJ010000770.1:62025-170649 GCA_014851325.1 Pentalonia nigronervosa | reverse complement strand
GGGGGGGGGGTTGATACATAGGTTGCCTCACCAAAAAAATACTACCAGAACCGCCACTGGATTACACATAGATAACACCCATAATGCGAATGACTTATCAACCAAGGTTTACGAATATAACTATATTAATGGTTACAATTATGTATAAATGGTATTGTATTATCGGTTATCACTTATAAATTGAGCATTTGGTATTTTTCATAAAAATAAAATATTTCATTGAAGATATAATTTCGTGAAATTTTTAAATCCCTACCTAAAGTAAGTCAATGGACGATGATATATGAGGTATTATACAACTCAGTGTATCCGGTGCTACAGTTTATACGCGTGATAACCTGCAACACTAAATGCTACAGGAGCAATAGTGTGAAGGAGATGGGCGGCCACAGAAAGTGACGCTTTACCGGACTTAAAAATTATTCGTTACCTAATTTAATGACACGTTTGTACACTACACGCGGGTACCTATCGCGCGTATTTCATTCGGAATACAATCGTTTCTCCATCTACGAACGAGCATCACTCAAACTATGCAATCGCATAGTCGATAAAATGCGTGTACTGTACTCACGCGTTCACGAAAGTCTATTGTTTAAAGTGGTGGGGGCCGCTGAAAATTGCATTTTTTGGAATAACACATGTGTCAAACAACTTCTGTGCTAAGGCAAACGCATTCAAACAATTCGCATACTAAATATTGGCTTCGAAAAATTTGAAAAATTCCAATGTGAGGAGTGGTAAGGGAAGGGCTGAGGAAACGTACGTCGCTCATAATATAGTATGACGCACAGTAGGTACCTAATACAATATGCGACCAGCTTTTATAAAATAAACGTCACTATATATGCGCTACCCCACGTTATAAGTATGAACCAATTTACCAGTCAACGATATTTCTGTTGAAATACACTATTAAACCTATAATAATATACGAATACCGTATATAGCTGTCGTAGGTAGGATATGATGCGGCTCCTATCGATTGCATACTATTTAATATTATGTGCGTCCGTTTAAGCATAATTTATTTGACCAAACGTGTAATTTCGATATTTCCTACGTATAATATTTTGTTTGTACAATATTTAATCTGCACTATTCGGAGATCGTTAAATTTCGTACTGGACCCTATATAGTGTTATTATTAATATTTTTATTATCATGAACTATCGCAGATAACGAGTTCCGTAAAAAAGTAAAAATGTACCTATATATATATATATATATATTGTATATAAATATTATTATTTTTTTTAAAAACCATTCTCTACCATATATTTAACGTATAATAAAATTATTAGAATAACAGTTACTCGTCGTTTAATGCGCACCATCTGATCTTTGAATATTATTATGTTTGGAGATTTTCTGAAACGAATTTTAATAATATTTTTCATTCGAGAAAATCGTATACGCTTATAAAATTTGTAATAAACGGTTATTAATTATTTTTAACTCGTCATTTTTGTTGTGTATAATATTATTAAATTTCATTTATAAAACTCACGCTTGTTAGTGTACGTATTAATTATATGGTAAAATGTATGCGAGAGACGTTTTCGATGATATGTTGACTCTAATACAGCTGGCACATTATGCAAAAGTCTGTTTTATTTTTATCTTTGTGTTGTAGTAAAATTGTAAAATCTTCAAGTTTTTGTAGTAAATATAATAAAAACAATATTTATCATTATCAATTGAATTGTTCCATTTCATATTGCAGTTCAATTCCATATTTTACGCATAACAGACCCTCTCGGCCAAGTCGTTTTACGACCGGATGACTGGACTGGTGCGAGAGGTGGTTGGGGCGTGGAAATATTATTATTATTATTATTATCATCATCATTCCGATGCAATTCGATCAGGCCCCAGTTGCCATGTACGATTAATCGTCAACAATAAAACTCCTTGTCCAGGAAACGTTGTTTTATGAGGCCTAGATCCGGCCCGAGAAATGCTCTTGTCCAACGTTATTTCAATTACAAAAAAATGTCCATATACTATAAATGTGTAGGTGTATGTGTGTGTGTGTTATGTATAACCGTGGAAATCCATTTTCCGCCCCGAAGAGCCATCTAATGCCATCGACACGGAAACGTAAACAAATTTCCTATATACTCACTTACGTGCAAACGACAATTAATGGACGACATCAGACATTTGTAATTAAAATATCTTTGGTCTCCTATTTACACACGTATGTATGCCTTATTCATTGTAGATTGTATATTATATAATATTATACTGTTTTAGATTTAAAAATCTACACCTGTTTTTGTTATACCGTGTGATTGAAGCAAATTAAGTTGGTTTAATAAATGCAAATTATAACGACGCTTTGAGTGCTTCTAAAACGACAATAAATAAATAAGTACCTAATCATACATAATTTAAAACCATTGAGTGAGTACCTACGTGGTTAAAATTATTTGTTGTGCACCGTGCTCGCCGTGACTCTTGAGTTGTTAAATAAGTTGTGTTTTAATTCAAAATAATTATTAGAAGTCCAAAACAAAAACATTTTAATTGAATTCGACGAGAGAAAACATTAATTTCATTTGCTCATACGGAATAAAACTTAAACGAGCTTCTCACAATGGAAATAGTTAAACATCGTTGTTGCATGTTAATCTGCAAATTACAATGTTATAATATTATTTAACTTTACGAATATTTTAATTTGAATAACTCATCCACAATAATAAGCCTACTTGGAAGTTGGATCTCTGTATAAAGTTAAAACCAAAAAAACTTTTAAATGTTAAGAAAACGACATTTACTATTAAAACAATTTTCACTGTTTTAATTTACATAATATCGTTTAAACATTTTAAACACTACTATATGTAATATAATTATGCCATAAGTACATGGGAATTAACGTATATTGGATTCTGTGTAGTTTTAATAAATGTGCATTATTTTATTCGTGAAAATTGAATGCGCATGAGTTTAAAACTCAACACAACACTTAAATATGTTATATAGAATTATGGGCGAATAGGCCTACTGGGAAGCCGGAAATTTTCCGACGGGCCCCCTCCGTATTTGGACGATGGAGGGGACAAACTTTGCAACTTTTTGTCGTTTGACGCAATGACTCATTAATATTATAAAATTACAATAGAAATTAGAAATATAAAATAATATAATTAGTCCAAATAGTCTAACCTATAATCTTAAATCTGTGATAATTTACAAAAAATATTTCTTATCGGCTCCCATCCGGCCAAGTGTTGTGTTACATGTTCTTTTGAAGTGTTAGTAAAATATAATTTATATACAAATACATATCGTGGCCTTCATTTTGCGTATAATTGTATACTTACTTTATCCATTACTTAAGTAGAATGCGAATGTACATTTTCTAAATTAAAATTTGTCAAAAATTATTTAAGAAATACTATAGGTCAAAATGTATTAGAAAGTCTGTTGTTAATGAATGTTGAGAATATCTTTCTCAACAAAATTGGTTCTGGAAGAAATCATTAATAGTTTAGCAGCCCATAATTTGGTAAAATGTTATTATTTTAAAATAAATTAATGATTTTTAAAAATTTGTTTTGTTATTTCATTAATAATGTACATGTGAGCCATTTTTTTTTCATGTAGGTGCTCTATTTTAAAATTTCTTGATAGACCAAAAATGACCTATTCCGCCTATGTATAGAAAATTAAAGTATATAATTTTTGTCTTTTAAACTTTTTTGATCACAGAATAATACTGGTGCACAATACGAGTATATATTTCAATAATTGAATTTGTTTGATTTTTATGTGTTGTGAGCATTTTTTTAAACTGATTCCCGTCGCGCATATAACAGTTGTTCACTTGTCTAATACAATACGCGTTTTCATCATAATAATCCTTGAAATAATAAACATGATCGAGAATAACGCACAAAAAACGGCAGACAAAATTCGTCCCACATATCATATAATATTATATTATAAGCATTATTATAATATAATATTATAGTCAAGCGTGTTTGTCGTTCGGTATGCTATTTATTGTATAATTGACAAAATAAAGATATATATTATTTGTTGAGATAGGGCATGTCTCTTATGGTATTCGGCTGCTGTTACATATATTATACGAATCGCTGTCTGCGATTGTCCAAAACTCGTAAGTGCATACAATAATGTTATATATTTTTTTATTATAATAAATAATATATAGACGCATGTGGTGATTGAAATTTTTTCTCTCGCTATTCATCATAACGAATACAAACGGACAGTGTGTCGAATTGTTAAGACTCTAAAAAAAAAAAAGGAAACACCACGAGAACAAAAAATCGAAAACAATTTATGGCTTCCGAAATATGGGATTACGTCTGTTTGTGCGTGTGATACAATATGTACATTATATACGTAAACACAACGTCGTGTTGAAATATTCTATCTAGGTATGTATAGGGAGCGAATCGTAACGTTTTTTTGTTACTTTTTAAAATTATTTCCTACACACACATAATATATCTGTATGGGCATTCGTTAATGATGGTGTTGGCTTTTTTTTTTTTATAATAATAATGCGTATATTTCGAACACCTAGCGGGAGGGCCGGACTGCGCTTCCGGACTGTGGCGACGACCGTATTTTTTTTATTATTTCTTTTCTCTTTTTACCGACCCAGGCCCCCTCCGGTAGCAGTTATACTCGGGGTTTTGGGAATACTTATAGATTATAATGCACAACACGCCTCTAGACGTGGACAAACTTCCGTAAGATAGACCAAAGTATCGTTTTTTATTTTTTTTATATTCTTTTCGCGGCACACGCGATTTATTGCTAATCATATGATATGTGCTACCGAAACGAATTCGCGCGGACCACCGGTGTCGTCCATATATAATACTATACACATAGGTAGTAACAGTATTATACGGTCGCACACACACAGCAGCACATCACGATCGCGTCGTAGGTACCTCTGCGTAGGGAATATCAGCACCATGACTACATATAATAATAATAATAATAATAATAATAATATGAGAAACGAAAAAAAGAAATAGAGAGAACCAGATAACTACCGCAGCGGCGGCGGTGGCGGTCAGTGCGACGTGTACAACGCACGGTAAGAGAGGCTATACAGATAATAATATTATATGGAATGAGAGAAAAAAAAACGCCACCGCACGAGCTCGGCGCGCAATTTTCAACGGGTCGGCGGATGGTCACTGCGGTATACCGCGTATACCTTTTGCACATATATTGACACATGCGAGTGTGGTATACATAAATAACGATATAAAATAATGCACACTCGCACACACACACACATATATATATATATAACATATAAGACGGAATATAGTACGCGAGATGTGTATAATAATGGAACGGGGGAAGAAGAAAAAAATTCTTCGTACCCCGCGACGTCTAATCGGACGACCCCATCGGTAGTCGGATCATGGGCACGCCATAACTCTGTCCGACACTTTGCGCGCCGCCTTTGTTGCGTGGTGTCGGTCCGTATTATTATATTGTTGCCGCGTACTTATGTGATGCGTATATATATATATGTGTGTGTGTGTGTGTGTGTCGAAGACGACGTCCGTTTAACATAGACACACGCGCGAATGCACAGCGTCGTCTTGGAGGCAATAAAATTCCCGAGGCTCCGATTGATGTTTTATGCAGCAGCGCGTACCGGTCGTAAATATATCGTCCTCGTCGTCCGCGGATCGCGTTCCGACGAAAACCGGATACGCAATCATATGATGCCATGTGATGTTATATATTGTAGACACTGCATTCTGTATATTACGTGCAGCGGAACTTTGGCGAGAAAATTGGTCCGGCATGACAAAAAGAAGAAAAATAAAAAACTGCATACTCGTTTATTGTAGCGTAGGTATATATACGTCGGCGATGTAGTACCTACCGTTTTACCTGTATTATGCGTACAAACATCGACGGCGAGAATCCTTTTCACGTGACGGCCGATTTTCGCGGTGGGAAAAACTAACTACGATGATAATATAATACGCCATATATTATATTGTACGGCGCGCACGCTAAGGATATTTCCATGGTCGCGACTAGCGGTTAGCGTTCGCTCTGGTTCCTGCGGCGACGTAATACTCAATATAGATAATAAAATATAAATTTATATACTCGTCCACATTCAGAGCTGTGTTAAGTCATTTAGCGCCCATTTTTAAGCGTCATCCTCTTAAGGTCTTAAGGTACCTATAAGGACAATTTATTTTTTACTATTTTATTTAATTCATATTAAAATGTCAATATTTTGCTTCTACTAAATAAGATTCATTCTTAATCCTAATTTTTTTTTTTTTTTGAGTACACTTACTTGCTACATTAGCATTACATACTCCCGAAGCACACTTGTTATATGTTGCGCTACGCAGAGTTATAAGTGAACGAATTTCCTGCAAAGATTCCAGCGCACGAAAGGCCACGTGATAATATTTTCACCCAAAGATTTATGTAAGCGACAATATTGTAATAATGGTGTTTTTTTTTTAATATTAACGGACGAAAAATAAATGGAAAAATGTGAATTTCGTCAATTTTATCATCTGTCATTTGCTCTCCGTATTCCACTTTACAATATAACAGTGTATTGTTTATAGCAGCGGTTCCTAAACGTTGACGACCGCTGCACCCTTAGAAAATATAATTTGTGTTTTGTGGAACCCCATTGTTTCTAACTCTAACTCAATTCCAATTTTAAAATATTTATTGAAAAAACAATGCTCCAAAAAATGTTTTAAAAATATTGTTCATGACTATTGAATGTTACGCAATTACTTAAAAAAAAACTTTTATATTTATAGGTAAACATTTTTTTTCAAATTTAATATAAAATAATTTTCTCGATATTCACATACATCTTTTGGAACCCTTGAGATTTTCTCACGAAGTCCTTGGGTTCCGCGGAACAACACTTTGGGAATCGCTGGCTCAGAGATTGTCCACAACAGTCAAATCGACGAACAATAATCTCAATTCGGTCAAGACGAGATCATAAATCAAACATTTAAAAACAGCTCTTGAAGTCGAAAAGTAAAAACTGGATGATTACTGTACTATTATTAATCGTTAAGTTAATAATTAAAAAACCGACCATTATATACTGTAAGTAATAATATTATACGTATATCAACGTGAATTTATTAATTATTTATTTTTTAACTTTGACCGCGGCTCAGTGCTCGCGCGGCACGGTATACGTGCATTTGCAGATTCGTGTTTATTTTTTATTTACTTACACCGCGAACTCGCATTCATTCGATCAGCGCGAATCATTATTGTTCTTAGAAACATAATAATATACGAATGTCTCACGCGCATTCGCATGGTAATTTTTTTTTTCGTCGTAATTCTTTATGCCCGCGATACATGCGGGCGTCCTAATGAGAACGCCAGAACCGTATGGGTGTATATAAGCCTCAAGGGCCACACAAAGTTCAGCACATATTATTATTGTAATTTATAAAATAAATTATTGCATTGGCGCGACTACGGCGATTATCAATCGTAATAATTATTTTCCGATTCGAATGAATTAATTTCCATACATACGATAATGTTTTATATGCTGCACATGCACATATAGTACGAAGGTACAATATTATTATTTATATTATTATAATATTATATTATACATATAGTATAATACGCAATAATATTATTATAATGGACACCGGACACGTCACAAATCTATAGTATTGATTTGTATGTTATGAATATAATCTACCCGGATCTGAATTTATTGGAAGTACATTATAAGTACAACCGTGCATTTTGCAGTTGTTTATTTTTTTTTCTCGTAAACCTACCCATATCAATGCTTATACACGCTTAATATTATATCCATCTTTCCATTTAGTTAATTCGTTTAATCAAACAACTTGTACAAAGGTGCTTGGTACAGTTTTAAATGAAACGACAATTTATTCTGGATTTTTTCATGATTTGTATACATATAAATGTATACAGGTACGCCGACTTTGAAATATCGAGAAAATAATATTATAATATTTCAATAATACCGATTCTGCTTTCGACGAAACCACTACAACGGTATTATTACGTTTTTCCTGAATTTATTTCCTTCTCATAAATAGTATATTTCTCGTTGCATATTTAAACAGATCTGTTCAATTAAATAAAACGAACGAGCTCGGATAAATGACATTTTCGCTTATTAAATTATTATATTATTATAAAGTTCTGACCCGCGACCACAGTGAACCTAAAAATTATAATACACCTACCTGCCTTTGTAATTTATTGAAACAAAACTAAAAAACTGTATAATGTGTTTATCATATATTATATCAAACATATAATAGGTATCTACCTCATCACCTCTGAACCACCATTTTTAAAACATAACCTCGTCGAAAGTTTTTCGAAATTAAAATAATAATATACTTTTATTCCCAACGGACAACGATTTTATATAATATTTTTTATTAAAGAGACGATGATGCGAAACGCTAGGATTCTTATTACTTTCGAAGATCTGTCTGGGTGCATACGCCGCGAACAGGCCATATCGCGGTGTTAAGTGCGGACAATTATTATTATTATTATACGGAATGTGACACAACGACTTTTTTCCCTTATCCAGACCCGCCTTTTTGGCTGTATACTGACGGGGTCCTTTCACGAGACAGGAACAACACGCAGTTACTGGCAGCCCCGTTCGGTAATCGGTATAAACCACTGCACGCGGGAAGTGGATTTGTTTTCTACGCCCAAATGTCAACGACGAGTGCGGGCGGTTTTTGAATTACGGCTCATTCCTCGAACGCTTATAGAGGCGCCAGACTCAAGTGCCTGTCGACCGAAAACAGAGCAAAAAGGATTATAAACCACTGTGAATAGCAAAATCGTCGCATTGCAAGACACGGTGTCACAAATAATCCATTTCATCCTATATAGGGTCATTCATCAAGCATGCTCACCTACCACTGTTTCATTTAATGATGAATTTATTCAAATTTTGATTTTCAGGATTTTTAAAACATTCTTGAAGGCCATATTCAATTTTTTTAAATATTTATACTTAGGATAATAGCCCTTAAAAATATAAAAATATCAAATATATGTGTGATATTCGATCTAGTATTTATTCTACTATAATTAGACCATTTTTATAAATTATAAATAATGATGGATTAATATTAACTGCTAAAATTTTCAAATTTATATAGCTCCGATATCTTTCAAACCCATTATCATGGCTATTATACTTAGTACACAAAGTTCAAAAACCCAAAAACCATTTATTCGAATTTCGATTTTGATCCTTCAAGTTTTCAGAAAAATTGTCCATTTAATAATTTACTGTTGAAAAGGGATGGTTCTCATTTACAAAACAGAAACTTGTATCTACACAGACACTCTTAAAGTAGTACAGATAATGTTAAAAATTTGAAAATATGGTCTACAAATATATTTAAATCTTCCAAAAATCAGAATTAAAAAAAATTGATAATTAAGTGCAAAAAATGGGAGTGAGCATGCTTGGTGAATCATTCTGTATATACTATATGATATGCGTTTGTGTATGCATATAATCAACGTAGACATATTATTTTGTTTGATATATTCAATATAAACGGCTATGAATTATACAAGTCAGTTTTAAAGGCCCATTTACAGACTTTGTAATAAAATTAGAGCTATAATTAATAAATGTGCGGGATATTCCTGCAGCGACAAGTTAATTTCGTTACAAAGATTGTGGGCCTATAAAATTGACTTGTGCATAGCAATTTCATGGTGAACATATCAACAGCCAACAGTATTAAAAAACAAATAAAAATATTGTATACAATTCCAAAGAGTTGTCTGTTCATTATTATCTATTGGATTAGCATTAATTACTACTTAACATTAGTTATCATTTTATCAATGTGTAAAAACCAAACAGTTTTGCAATATTATTATGCCGTATTTATGGAAATGAAAGTTGCTTTCGTTCTTTAAAAATTCACCGAATTTCAAAACTGTTTATTTTTTCCATATTATAAATAACCCTACAAAATGGCTATTTTCATTTAAAAAGTTATTTTTAAACCTAAGTAAAAGGATGGTTATTAGTCATTTATTACATTAATACAAAAAAATTAACTAGAATATCTGTATTGTATTTCGAATTAGACTACTGACTTTCCAATTAGTCAACATATGTAGGTACTTATTATAATCGACACGGGCATATTATTTTGTTATCCGAGTCTTGCGATCATGCACGGCTGGTACGCAGTGGTACAAGGTGGTATAGTCGTGCAAAGCCTGTCGTATACCGACTTTAACATTGTTTAACCGGGTTTATCTACGTATATACAAAAACATCGCTGGGCTGAAAAAGTATGTGTTATGATGACATGCATATTATATTATGTGTTTGGAATATACAGGAATCTAGTAGGTACTTCCGATTATTATAGGTAACGTAATATTACAATTTTCTATATAAATTCACATTTTTGGATAAGGAGATGATCCGACCAAAGTTTAAATCATAATTATTACTGTTGTCAAACGTATACAGGTATAATATTACAAAAAACACAAAAGCCTGAACAGCATATTTTTTTCAATACACACTATTGCCTATCAATTACGCATATACGTATAATAATAATGAAAATATACATTAAAGTGCATCAATTGGAGGCGTATAATATCTAAACTCTTGACAGTTATTATCATATACATATAGACGAATAACGAAACTTATAGAAGAATTCGCAATAATGTGTTTTTGTGTTATTCACCTGCAGCACTCGTCGCCAACGTTTTGGACTATAAACGGTGAGAATTTTTTTTCAGACCTTAAAACACGTCAATGTGTTGGTATCGACTTAACTCGAGACAAGATTTATCCGTCAGTGGCTCGTGGTAGATAATATAAAAATCTTATGGCCTATAAAATATACAATTTTACCGGGTATCCGACTGCTTATAAAACATTATAACGATCGCAAGACATGGAATTATTGTATTTAAAAACGTTGAACTATACGAAAAATAATTGCCAACGATTTAATGCTATTATAGGTGTGTAATATTATATGTAATTATCTATTATAAATGCGTATTTATACTGTTAACGGATTTCAAATTATAAATGTCAAATAACCATGTTTTTATATTCTGTTTATGCATCAGTATTATTTTATGTAATCTCTTCAGCTGAAACTAACACCAGCACAAATACACTTGAATGACTTGTAGATAAAAAATAAAATAATATAAAAAACCTAAAACAATTGTAAATAATACAATTATCATACTACATTATAATATGACGTATTGACTAAATATATTTGCGTTCTTTTGGAAGTGTTAAAATTATAATACCTAATCTGAAAAATAGCAAATCACTGCAGTATACATATATACAACGGCTTTATTATGAATCGTATAACACTATAAGATATAGCAGCACTATTGGTGTTATAAACTTTTTCGTCTTTTTTAGATATTAATATTATAACCTCATCTATAGATTCGTACGCCGGTGAATAGCATTCCAATACCAATTTTACTAAAATAGTTTTTTTTTTCGAAGAATGACAATTCGGTATTTTTTATCATTACACAGATTCATTGGCATAGCGGGTGGTACTTCCGGAAGGTAATAGTTTTTTGCTCGAATTTCGAGATAAAATAGAAAACGTCGGAAAGTAATGATGAAGGACTTTTCAGTGTCATTGACCAGTCATGTCATTATTTAAAAAAAAAATATATATATATATATATATAAAATAGGTAATACAATACCGTATACTATATAGTATAATTAAACTCGTATACTATAATATGCGCACAGTATAATATTATGTGATGTCATTCGTGTTTCAGTCAACTCGAATGTTCTGATGATGAGTATTAATTCTATCGTAATTAACCAAACTATAAACGTTGCACTGTAATATTATAATACAACTGTAGTAATAATATGAATAATTGCAGGAGGGTTAATATAATAGGGCCAAAATAATAATAATAAACGCCCGGAAGATTTTTCTAGATGTTTTTGTCTTTGAGAGTAAATATTAATGGTTCAAAGAAACGAACATCGTAATAATTCCGTCTGAGAATTTTCGATCGAAATCGTTCATAGAATATTTAAAGGGCAATAAATTCAGAATTTAAATACTACTTTAATGTCCATCATTTGTATTTAATTACATTGTATATGTGAACAACTGGAAACATAATCGCTGTGTTGTGCACCTACAATAAATATGTTAATTTATTTCATATATTAGGTATGTATTATTAAAGTGTTTTTGGTTACAAGTCGTTAACATTTTTAAAACCAATTTCGCCAACACGGCCGTATTAATTAATACGACGATAAAAAAATATGTTCGGGACTGAATAACGAGAGAAACAAAAAACTGCGCATAGACTTTGAGAATCCGAAAAAAAAATATTTTTACCGATGCGGTTGGAACATGCGGCTTATACGCGGTATAAAACGTCATGCAATATTTTAACAGAACATCATATCTTAAACGCGTTTCGTGGACGGTTGTCGTCGTAAATTTAGTGCCGCAATCGCGCGCTCTCCACACACACACACACACACTCGACGATACGCATTCACTCATAAACCAAATGGCCGTCGAATCCCGTCAGGGCACGAGGACGTAACATTATTATTATACCAGACGTGCCGAACTTTCCCGACGCTCCGAATGGCAATAGCGTCACCACGCAACGCGCAAACATTCACTCGGTATGACATTATTTTATTTTTTTTTTTTATTATCATCATCGTTTCGTGTTTTCTTGTACGTCGCCCACGGGAAAGCGTTCACGGTGAAATAATATGCGTCCTCGTGCGAGTTGCGACGCGAGTCCGTATTTACCGCACTCGTAAAACTGCACGAAGCGGCATGGTGGGGGGGGGGGTTATCATACCTGGTGAGGGGGTGCAGATTGTAATAGGGGCATAAGGAGCCGTCCGCCTCGGGGGACCGCCGCCGCCGCAATGCCGCATGTACCACCCATCTAACTACGCGTGTAACCACTTACCAAATTTGTTTGAGTGTCACTAGCGGGTCGTTTGCACGAATACTTCGTTCCGGAAATGCGTAGATAGTAGTACCGAGCCAATTTAATACCGAAGAAAAAACGACTTAAACATACACTGCTGCTGCAGGTATAAATATGCACTTCAGAGTATCACCCGCGGTAGGTATGCCTTCTTATACGTACTTATCTCCGATGTTATTATGCTGCGACGCGTATACAAGTGAAATATATTATGCGGAACAAAATAAATAAATAAATCACAAAGTCCGCCCGAGTCTATAAAGTTATCATTTGGATCATCGTAACTAACCCATGTCTGTAACGAAAAATCTGGACACCTTGGTGATCGCGACGAGAGTGTGAAAAACAAAAATCGATAAAACTATAAAATATTTTTTTGTCTAAATCGTCATGATGTATTTCGGCTGTGTTCAGTATATGTATATATATATATATATATACATTTATACCCACGGCGGACATGAATTTAGTAGTATAATATAATTAAGTGACGGCAGAGTCGCGCCGTGATATACTTGTTGATTTGATAAAATATATTCATAATATTTGAAATGTAAACGTTTTTTTTTCTCTGAAACCAAACGGGAAAACTTTTTGAGTAATCTGCTTCAGCAGACCGCAGTATGGTATACAATAATATAATATTATGTGTAAGTCTATGATGTTTCAGAGTGTCCTTTTGGTGCCTGCAGCTGTCCGCAGCGGTCCTTTCGTTTCGGATTCCTTACCTGGTGGCCACCGCGGTTTTGTGAGTATATTATTATATATACGCGAGCTGCACGGGTTTTTTTTTTTGTCAACCACGACATTACGTTGTTATGAACGACAGCGGCTAATGTTTGGGCAACAATAAAATATAATATAATAATAATAATAATATTGTACACATCGTATTACTATTATAAATTACAATATATATATATATATATATATAAATCGTCCTTCGTCATCATAAACAGGCATTTCTGATCGATCTCCAGAGACCCTTTCACGGACGAATCGCAAGCAGCGTTATGTATGCGCGTATAATATATAATATTATGTTTTACGATAATACATATTATATATATATATATACCCAGTATATAGTATCTCTCGTCCCTCGTCCGAACCGGTGGTATACAACAGCCAACTACAATAGGATATGTCGTACGGGTCGCCGCCGTCCGTCAAATCGAATGACACGTATCCGCCGAGATGATCGACGATAAAAGCGTTTTCAAAAGAACCAGGACGACGACGACGACTAAGGACGATAATGATTATTCCATGCGTGTTAATACTGGTATGGGTCTCTAGTGCCGATTTAAACCCTCTCCCGGGACTGCGATCGCCCGACGAGATGAGCCCTTTCTGTTTTATAACTCTCTCGTTATACCACTACACTAGATATATGCGTATATTGTAGGTAAGTACCCGTCAATATTGTCGTCGGACGGAATCTATAGAAAAGTAAACGGATTATATTATAATAATATTTGATGTGATGCTGTACACGGCGCCGCGTTTGCGAAAGAATTCAGATTTTTTAAATCAAATTTTGTCTTTCCAAAATCAGAGAATCCTGCAAGCGATTGTCTGGCGTTTGTGTTTTCAAAATCTTTTAACTATTATATAATATAATATAATATATCATGACCTTTTAGCGTCGTCCAAAAAGCGCGCAGTTACCACTCGCACTACAACGTATCTAGGCACTTCTATAAATTAAACACACATCGTTATATCTACATATTTCCAAGTCAATTATAATAATATTATATTGTTTTGAAAATTATGTACGTTTCTTTTCGTGGTTATATTAAAGATAATAATAATAAAATATAATTTATTTGTTCATCACGAGCTCGAGATTGTCATGACCGCCATTGAATACTGCAGCGGTGTGTACGGAAGCGGTTCTTATTTCCAAGGCGCTTGATTCATTCACGTAAATTAGTTTGAGCATAAACAATTATTATATTATGTTCGCAAGGGATCAAACGTCGGGGTAATAATAAAAATAATAATATTGAATATAATTATATATGTACATACCATTTTATGCGGCGGTGGTTCGAGTGTGTTGTTAATAATTTTTTTTTGAACATTATATAATAAGAATATACTCATTATTGTTTTGAATATACTTATTCACGTAATAGAAAAGAAAGAAATCACTACAACAACAACAACAATAATAATAATAATAATAATAATAATAATAATAGTCCTACTAAACGAGGAGGCTTATTTAAGACTTTTCCCATTCAGTTTGGATTTCTATACCACCCGAGCTAGCATTTCTTTTGTAAGACGAAACGTGTACAAATAGAGGGCGATATTTTTAGAATGAAATAAACTGTTCCTCGTCTTAGGAGTTTGTACCATTAAAATATTATAACTGAACACTTTTAAATACGTATTAACGACTTTTGTACGCAATCCGGTTAAATTATACCATTCAACAAATCCTTAATAACATTAAAATTCTCGGGAACGAGGCGGCGTCCCAACTATTATGGCGGTTTACATGCGCATAAAGGTTGTTTTTTCTGTTTTTTTTAAATTTTTATTTTTACATTGCATCTTAATTCTTAAAATACAAAATCGTCTACTGCCATTTAGAATTCTTATATAAGCAATATCCCTAAAACTATATTTTTAGACGCAACATACGTAGGTGCTTTCAACATTTTTTTTTTTGTGCAGTTTATACAATTTATTAAGTTGTCAACAAGAAACGGTCTTATAATAATCATTTCTGGATTAAAAAAAAAGTACAACTTTTTAATAACACTTAAATGCTGTTTTAAATATAATATTTCAAAAATTAAAGTCGACTTATTTTGTATAAAATATTACCTACCTTAATACATTTTGCACTGTTAATTATACTAAATATTATATACCATAATAATAATTCACCTACGTGAATAATAATTAATATTATAGTTTTGATGATCCAAAACTATAAATATATTGTATCGTTTTCTTTTTTTTTTAATCGTTAAGACATTGCACACAATGTTTTTAAACACATTGTAAAATAACATTTAACAAGAATAATAACGTATTATTCAAACAAATACTGAAGTATATTATATTATAGGTAGAGGTATTTATTGTTAGGTGATATATTCGTGTGTCTTCAAAATTACCAAATGCCATTTCCGTTACACAGTTTTGCACTCAAGTCCTGCATATTAAACCATTACCTACACACTCGACTTTTCAAAGTTATTATTATAATAGCTGTAAAAAAAAAAATGAAAACCTTTTTATAATATTAAACACACAATACGACGAACAAGCTTATTCGAGACCACCGAGTTAGGTTAGGTTAGTTACATTATAATATTATATGTATATTCAAGTAGTGTGTGTATTATTTATCATTTATAATATAATATACTACGTACCTATATCATCCATTCACAATATTTTAATATATTATTGTTTTATTTAGTCTCGTAGGTATGCGCAATTGTACGTGTGTGTGATTGTATGTGCAATGAGTTCCATCGAAAAGAGATGAGAGAGAGAGAGATTTCGATCGGCTCATTCAAATATGGCCTCTTTGTACTGTACTTGCATTTCACACGACTCCAATAATGTTGTTACCATAATATAACTAATACCGGACAAAAACAAATACGGCTCTCATGTATTATAATCAGGACTAGAATTTTGAAGGATTTTGCTGTTTTTTATGATTTACAGTACATAGTTTTTGAAGTACAAAATGTGATTTAATCATCAACTAGATCAAATAATATATGATTTTTATTATGCATATTTTTTGCATCATTTATACTTTTTTGGTTTTTAGATTATTTTTAATATATTTGTTTTAAATTTTAATAGAACATTTTTTACATTTTTAATACACGTTTCTTTGATGGTGGTTAAACATTTGTATATGGTAAAAAAAATATCGTTATTCATTTTTATAAAGATAGTCTAAAAAATATAAATTAAAGGTAATTTTAAGGATAATTTTTAGCTCATTTTATTTAGGATTTAAATCCTTACTCCGATTATAATATAAATTTTTATAGGTACGCATGCATATAACGGAAGCCGACTATAGTAGTGCGCGTTGTGTAATTACTATAATGTTATATTATTATAGATCATCAAAAATTGTATCTAAAAAAAGGTTTTTTTTTTAATTTTATTTGTCATGTGCATTCAACTATACTGGTGGGAATATCGGCATACAATAAGCCGTGTGAGACTCACTGCGACATATAATCAAATTCCGCTGACCGTTGAAATTCGAAATAATTATCGAATTCGCTTCGCGTAAGATGACGTAATATACATATTGTAATAGCACTCGTGATGCAATGACGTCATAAGATTATTTCGTCGTTGTCCGTCTCGAAAATTACCCCGTGACTTTTTTTTTTAAAAGATCGTCCCTGCATACATAAACATGACGTCACATAAGTACAATACGTATAATATTATATTTGTGTATAATCATCGTGTCGTTTGCAGATCATTCTTAATATTGCGCTCGATTTACGTCGAAAACAATAATATTGTCATTCATCCCGATATGGTGTGCCAACAAACTAGCTACGATTATTATAACACTGTTTGTATATTATATTTACGGGGTAGACGGAAAAAAAAACCCCGAAACGGTTTCGTAATCATGAGCGGATTATTGTTAACAATCGCGTATCAAAACCTGCGAATGCCCGTATATACATAACGACTCATCAAATTGTTGGGACATATCGACAGATGAATTATGTACCGAACAAATGAACGTTGATATGACGATAAAAATAATATTGCAATATTGTACACCCGATCGGCCAGACCAGCCAGCAGCATTGTGTGAATAATAATACTCAAAATATGCCAATGTCGTTCATAATGCAGTAGTGTCACGACTAATTGTTGAGCTGTAGTGATGACGACTACGACTGGGTCGAGTGGTATTTTTTATTTTATTATCATACTTATTATTTGATTTTTATCATCAGGAGTACGAAATCGCAGGGATTCAAACTCTCGGTGTGTTTGTACTTTTCGTCAACAACAATAGTAGTTTTTGTGTTGATATACAGGGTGATTCGCCAACCATGTTCACCATCGTTTATAGATTTATATACACAAATTGGATCTATTTATTATCCTTAATACACAAAATTAAATAATTTGAAAACTACTCGTTTGAATTTGGTACATCAAATTTATTAGAAAAATTGTCCGCTAAACAATTTATAATAGAAAAATGGGGTTCTCATTTGAAAATCAGATGTTTGTATCTCCACGGGATACTCTTTAAGTAATACAAACAGTTTCAAGAATTCGAAAATATAGTCTTTAAGTTCTAAAAATAAAGATTTCGAATAACTGCATTATTAAAGAAAAAAGGAGGCGAGCATGAATCACTCTGTATAATATCATTACAATATTATAATAATATATAGTTGTTATGGTGGTGTGCGAACCGAAAAAAAAATGCAGACCAACCGATTGCGATTGTTTGTTACCGCCACCGACGATAATATCGCAGAGCTCAGTTCACCCACGTGAGCGTTCGTCGTTCGTTATTTTTGATTGCCCGTGTTTTTCACCCGGTTCGGAATATATTATATCGGACGATAATATTAATATCATTCCGCGGTCGATGTGCCTAGGTATAGCGGTAGGTAATATATACCGTGTTATCGTTGTATAAACATACACGCAGAAACGGTCATAATATAATACCGCGTTGTTATAATATATTTTGCACGATCCGCCCGATACCGATGAAACCGGGGATGATATTGGTGCCACAAAACCGAACATCCGTTTCCTGTTGCAGTATTCGTTTATTGGAAAATACAAATATCGAAAACAAAAAACTGATGTCCAGTGTTCGCTGACACGTAAAGTACGGTCCAGCCGCAAACGAAACGATAATAATATGTTGCATAATATTATTATTCATGATATCTCGACATTTAAAATATGTAATAAATAATAATATAGCTTATAGGCATGTATGGTGGATAACACGATGATGATATTATTGCTGAGGGGATTGGGAGTGATATTTTTCATGTCTTTGCCTATAACGAGGAATACCTGAAATCGATTTTCCTCATTTTTAGTTTTCTGATTTCAACTCTCCTGCAAGTTGAATTACGAGCTTTCATTATTTACTTTTTTCGCATAATATTTTTTTTTTGAAGATCTTTACAGATAAAATTGAAATTGCGGAAAAGCAAACCTGAAGCATACCTTTATACCTGACGACCAATTCAAATCTATTTTCAGAATTCGTATCGCTTTATTACAGACCAATCCGGTATCTATACGCTAAAATGAAAAACTTATAAATTCCAATATACATAATAGCAGCGCGTGTATAAGACAAGATCAAAAACTCCTGGCTATCAATAATTTCCTTAACGTAAAAATTAAATGGAAAAAATGTTATGATTGCGATATCATCATATATAATATTATAATATTAAATAATGCGTATGGATTGGGTTTTCAGAGGACGTATAGAAAAAAAACCGCGTGTGTTGCACTCTGTGTCCAAACGAACATCATCATTTAATTAATGCAGTTGCTGATAACAAAATAATGTAATATAATATCATCACACTATAATATATGCCTGTTGGCCGTTTACAGTGGGTTCTGCATGCGTGCGATTTTGAATAAATTGGACGTCAATTCGGCATTTTAATAATAATGATTTAGTCTGACCGAATTGAAATTACGGTCGCGCCACAGCAATCTGTTTTCGCGCATTGTAGTTTGTTTCGGACATTATGCTCGGTATAGCCAGGGAACATATTTTATTCGATAGAGAGACTGTTCTGAGGCTGACACGTCCTTAATCAGTTTGGTTAAATTGTCAGTCGTTTCCCCGGGCGACTGTAAACATTTCGGGGACGGAATGCATAGCTAAAAATGGTTTGACGATTCCACGCTAGACGAGAACGTAAAAAAAAAAACAACGAATAAACAATAGAGTGAAACGTCCGGAAAAAATAAAACGAAATACGTTTTTCATCTGTACAATAATATTATGGATAATTTCTATGGTTTTATCAATGTCGATAGAACAACGGTTTTTGCGTGAGCGGTCTTTTTTAAGTTGTCGTTGTGTCGATGGCTTACATTGGAATTTGTACGGCAAACACAATGATATCATTGTTATTTTTACTCGTAGAATTAATATAAATCTGTCATTGATGGCATGTCAAAATAGTTGAATTACATATTATTCGATATAAAAGTTTAATAACATTTCAAGAGAAAGTATCAATAATTTTAACTATATGGAATAATTATTATAAATACATCTAATTAATAATATTTTAAGAAATAATATTTATTACAGGTACAATATTGCGAATAGCTTGTAGCATAACTTACAAGATGCGCCTGAAACTAAGAGAATGAAAACGAGAAATTTTCGGATAATTCTGGCTAATTTTCACAATGAAATTTATCTTGTGAATTTATATAAATAAGTGAAATATTTAGCTGTAATAAATATTAAGATAACTTGGAATTATTTACGATCTGGATAAAATGAAAGATAAATAAATAATTATCTAAATAATTTATCTAGATGAGTCCTAACATTGATTATTTTGATTGAAATCATACTAGAAAAACTTAAATTTTATCCTACGATTTTAATTTTTTCTGAGTTTAACGTCAGAACTTTTATTCAAATTTGTGAGCAGGCAATTTTATTGTTTATCTATAAATATAATTTAAGTCAATTTGAGTCTTCTCGTTTGTATAATACTACAATAAAAAATAATTGTAACTTAAATATGCCACGTTTTCACACTAATTTTGGTATTCAAAGTCCAATATTTAGAGGTGTTCTTTTACTTCGTAAATATAATATAAGTTTAGACAAAATAATTTTGTTAATTTCAATAACTATAAAAAATATTTAAACATTTTTTTTCCTTTATTTAAATGTTTATTACTTTGTCTATTTGTATGTTTTAGTATTTTAAAACAATGTTATACATTATTTTTATTATTTATTTCATTTTTAATACTTTATTATTTATTAAAATATCAACTCGGCTCATCCGTTTCAAGCATATGCTTATTGGATGAGCTTGCAACTTGTTTAATTTCTTTATTTGTTTTTAAACTTGTACTTTTGTTGTTGCAAAATAATTATATTATTATTATTATTATAAAAATGAATATATCGTGTCTTGGGTAAAATTATGAATTTGCGAAATATTAATGTTGGTTATTTTTACTGTGTTTACACTATACCTGTACGTGTACACGTGGTATTTAATAATATACACATTTTGAAAGTGAGTTCGTTGTGTAATAGATACTTTTTACTTTTTAGATTATACTCTTGCCGAATAATCAAGTGTTAAACGACACCCCGAGTAACGATAACTTTAAAAGTTTCGGAGATGTTAAAAGGCTGCAGCTCGTGTTTACTCATTAAAGATCTTTAAAATGTGGGCTTATTAACTTTCTGTTTTTAAACGAAGAATTTCCTGCAAGCCCTACAATTAAAAGTTGCTTGTTTAATATTAACCGTGAATATACCGCGGTATATAGAACCGCGGTATATCAGCCGACCTAATTATACTCGCGACGTCGAAGCTTTTCTCAGAAAAATCACAACGATCGACAAACTAAAAACTGAAAATTGTATTCGCTCCATTGAATCTTGCAATTTTCAGGGTTACATTGTTGGTGGGCACGTATATAATATATAAATTATATTATAATCGTTTTCGCGTCCAGAAAGTCGTTGGATGCGCTGTGGTCGTATAATGTATAATACAGCGAGTATTATATATATAAAACATAATATTGTATATTATCGTGACAAACTTTTGTAATTAATAAATTGTACAGTTAATAAAGTTGTCGTTGAAAAGGTTATATTATTACACCACGTTCGGTGATTTCGCGGCGACCTATTTTCGCGACGTGAGAAAAAAAACGTTTCGCGGTGTTTCCAGCGCTAGAGCCGTTTAAAACTTTCGATGACGAAACCGCCGCACAAACCGTAATATAAGTGCTTACTGGTTACCATCGTCATATTACTGTCATCGTTATGATGTAGGCATATAGATACGTTTCGTGGGTACAACAACGGCATAAATGTATAATAAAATGTCGGTGAAACGATTAAAAACGTTATGCCTTTTTGGCCAAACGATTATGAGAACACTTAAAATTCACAAAATATTCACCGCTTTATTTTAAAAATAATACATTTGAGACCGAATTTACGTGTGATGTTGCCATATAATGTAATTGGCTATCGAACAATTTAATAGGTTGAATTTTGTTAAACTAAAAATTAAAATGTAAAAAAAAATAATTATTATAAAATATATTTACCTATTGTTATAATAATATGTTATGATGCATAAATGTATATACAGGTTGATTTACCAAGCATGCTCATCTCTCCATTTTTTTTCAATAATGATTTTTGAAAGCATATAAAATATTATATTTGTTATTTTTTATTTATTAATTTTCAACAAAATGCTGATATAGCTCAAAAATTATTACTTATAACTTATAATTGAATTATTATTAATTTAGATTTATTAAAGTATATTTTGTTTTGAATATTTTATTCTTAAATATTTTGAATTAGATTAGTATCAACACTCACAAGATACTCAAAAAAATAGTACAAAAATCTTAAGTATTTGAAAATTCTAAAAAACAGAATTTAAATTAATTCGTTATTAAAAAAAAAAAGGTGGGAGCGAGCATGCTTGGTGAACTAAACTATATACAAATAAAATGTGTGATGAAACTGATTAAATTCATAGTCATAAATTGTAATAACTTAAATATTATAAAAAAAAATTAACTACCTATATAAATAATGGGTTAATAAATAATAATTTGTAATGAGTTACCTATATTATGACAATATTCCTGGATATAACATTTGTCAACATATTCTAAATATTTTAATAAGCAGTTAACTGAATTTTGCATCATATATTATTATGTTCATTTTTAATGCTTACTATTTTTTTTTTTTTTTTTTATTTAATATCCCGAGTGGATCGAAGAATGTATTGATTTTACAACGATGCGTGTTTCATTCATTTTTTTTTTAATATAATATAATAAGTACGTTCGGGACTACGGAGACCGACACTAAGCGAGCGGTTGACAGTCTTCAGAAATCACTGCAGCTCCGAGATGTATACGTACTTCCTCGGTATACGGTCGTTCTCTTCGTTTGCTGATTGGAGCACCGGCATCGCAGTCGATTGTTTGGGGCGAAAAAAAAAACAAGAAGAAAAAATCGGAAAAAAACCACAGAAAATATGCCCCCACGATAATATAATATTGTTTAAAAGGAGGGGGGGTGACGCGGTGGAATTCTGCGGCAGCTGATGACGATAATAATAATAATATAGCGAGCATTGTGGGTCGTTAGCAAAGCGGAAACCGCGACGTCGCGGACAAAACGTCGCCCAACAAAAGGAGACGGATTTTTTGATCCGAAATCGAGCGGCAGATGACACGCAGACACGACCGCATCGCACGACGACGACAAAAAAAATAATATAAATATAAAGGTATATAGGTATAAGCTCTGGTATTTAAATCATAAAAGGCCATCGGGGAGGACAACAAAAACATTAGATGCCCCGTAATGATAGCTGGTTTCAACGGCGGTGAAACAAACGTACGCGCATCGATGGGCGGACGAATGACGGCGGTACCTACCTTTACCTACATGCATAGAGGAGGACGACACATTATAGGCAGGTAGTCGTACGCTGCATATAATGCGAAGGCTGGGCTGCGGCTTTGGCCGAGGGTCGAACCGGATAGGGTTTGGTGGGTGGAAGGGGGGGACTGTGGGAGCTGCGGGAGGAGAGAAGATCTTCGAGAAATGGAAACCGATAAGATTTCCAAAAGATCAAAGGCTAAGACCACATAAAAGACTCGCAGAGGGTTTTATTCATTTTTTTTTTATCTATATCGTTCGTGCGGTTTTTTCTCCTACCCCTAAAAATCGCCCCTCTCCGTTCATACGACATAATATACTTGGATGTGTGCGCGCATTGTATTACACTATTACACAGAACCGTGTGTGTATAAAAACAACTCTTCGCGCACAACGCGTCTGAAATTGGAATACTGTACCTGACAATAATAATATAATACAATAATATACTGTCGCACAGTAACATTACGTCGGTATTATTATATTGTTATTATCATGCCGATGTTTTTTGTTCGATGTTTTTCTTGGGTGTGTCGGCAGTGTCGCGTTTAGACGAGAGGCGTCTACCTCACCGTGGAAAAATAATAAACACGTCTTGCCGCGGCCGCAAATGGTTACGATAATATTGTAATAACGACGTATCTATTATAATATTATAGCGAGGGAGGATGTGGGCAGGGTGGCAAACTATCGGCGAGGGAGGCGTGAAAAATATTTTATATGAGTTGTGTGTGTGTGTGTGTGTGTTGGTTACGTTTTTGAGGGCGAATAGCCGTGCAGATTTGTCGCGCGGCTTAGGGTTTTTTTCGGATATAATAGTACGGTAACCGATTGTTTCACACCGTTTTTTCGTTTTTATATTTCATCCGGAAAAGGGTGCGACGAGCGAACAAGAATAAAAATTATATATATATATATATATATGGTATATCGCTATAGTCATGATACCACATTTAGACGTGGTAAAAACCACGTTATAACGTATTAACGTTGCGTATACAGAATTGTTACTAAATAATTTGTGGTCGTTCGTTTCTCACAATATTATATAATATATATATATACTGTGGCTACGTAGTAAAAAGTTGCGATTTTTAAATCAAAATACGTCAGATTATAGTAAATTGTTGACGACATATATCACCTAAATTATAGTATACATTACAAGAGTGATCAGATCACAATAGTTAGGTATTATAATATTGTATAACTTATAGCTGGCGGCGCATCCCAAACGGTTCCCCGTCCATTGTTTGCATATTCCCAAACGGCTCCCGTCGAAAAAAGTTTTACAAACAAGTAAATTCCCATACAGCTCCCGTCGAAAAAGATTTTGCGAAAAGGTCAATTCATAAACTGCTGACGTTAATACCGGTATACCGATTTGAGGTCGATATACTAGTGATCGGTATACCGTACTTTTAGATTTAAAATTAATTTTTAAAACTGATTACCGAAAATATTGGACATATTTGTGTATCGAAATTAATTATATATCATACGTACTCTTGTAATCGGTGAGCATCATAATCGTCGATGCTTGCGTGTATTATGCTGTCTCTTGTCTCTACATGGATCGTATATCATCGATATCTAATCGTGTGTTGATGACTAATTAGCAATATTGACAATAATAAGTTATAGACAAAAAATCTGAAATTAAAAAAGCGTTTAAACATTTATTTGGCCTTTCTTACCTACTACCACCAGAAGTCTTGGATTGTTTCATAGACGATTTAATGACTATCAAACCGACAGACGACAAAATAGACAAAGTTTTCGACTATATTTTTAAAAATTATATAACGTCAGATAGTCGATTCCCTCCTGAAATGTGAGCTGAGTTTTCATCTTCCCTTTCATTGACCACAAATGGCTGTGAATCGTTCCACGGTAAATTTAACAGCGAATTCAATACTACTCATTCTAATATTTTTAAGGTTATTGATATACTGATCAAAATACAAACCGAGACACGAATTAAAATTCGAAGTCATGTCAATACACCTAAATTGAAAAAAACAGGATCTCATTGAAAACATCATTGACGAATTTTTATCAAATGTATTAACATGTATGGAGTATATAAAAAAATTGTGCCTATAAACAATTTACCCAATGTATGTTTTTTTTATATATTTTTATATTTACATACATTTTTTTACATTTTTTTTTATTTTTTTAACGTCAAATTTCAATATTATTTTAATTAAATGTAATTCACGAAATACGATTTTTTATATAATTTACTTATAGTACACAGTGCGATACACATTTTTAATCACACCTATTTTGAGACAGTCCTAAGTCTGAATGAAATGAGAAGGGATTTGTGTTGTAAAAAATCGGAGCTGTTTGGGAATTGACCTTTTTGAAGACGGGAGCCGTTTAGGAAAAATGAGAGCCGAATGGTCTACGTCTATAGTTGGTAATACAATCTTGTAAAAAGGTACTTTTCACTTGTATTTAAATAGAGATACAGATATATCAACTTAATAAGTATTCAAATAGTATTTCAAGTACTTTTGTCAATAAGTGTTTAAGAACAAATACAAATACTTAGAAAGTATTTAAATACAAAAACACTTATCTAAATATATTTTTTTCACTTTACTATCAGCAATTATTTTTTACAATATATCTACGCTAATAGTGTTGGTGAAACATTGTTACAAATAGTTTATATTTTTGGAAAATATCTTAATCAATATGAATACACCGACTTATACAAATTTGTAGAATGTCGCCCGGGTATTATATTTTCATTAATAAGTTTTCATATTTTTTTTTTTTTTAGAATAAATACATATTATATTTATGACACGTACATACATTAAATGTACACAAAACCCGTATATCGTAGTCATAGATTTGTTGTTTTCAATTCACGTCACAGTATACTAATATGGGCTTTGACAGAAATAATCAACAATAATGTTTTCCTTTCGCATTTATTTCAGAAGACTAACTATGTAAAATATAAAATTACAACATTTCAATGATTTTACTTCTGACTATAAAAATGTTATAATTGATCATTTATTGAAACGAAGACGTTAATAAGCATTTAAATAAAAGTATTTTATTTTCAATACTGCGGCGTGTGTTATAGGTTAGACACTGATTTTTTTTCGTTTTTATTAATCATTTATTATATTAATAAAAATGATACAACATAAATAATATACTGATATAGATATTATAGGATATAAAATGATTACAATTAAAATATATACTGCTACCTCAATTAAGCACTTAATTGTGTTTGTGTCCGGTGGTAGAAATAATATTACATTTAAAATATGATAAAATTTACTTAAAAACTCTAAGGAAAAAACTTACAGTATAATAAAGGATGAAGTAAATAATAACAAGAAAATTAATATCAAGTGAACAATTTTTTTAAATAATTATACACATTCAATTTACATACTAACCTAATTAAGGAAATCTATTGTGTCCTCATAATCAAATGATGTAAATAGCTTGATCGTATTTTTTTTTTTTTTTATGATTGATAGTATCCTCAGTTGTGAAAAATATGTTTTTTTAAAACAATATTTTAAGTATAAAACTTTTTAAGAAATTAAAATCCAGCGAGTACCATGACCCTCGTTTTCCGTAGGTACATTGCGTTTAAACAGACATGTTAAAGTATGTACTGAAAATTAACTGGCTTGATTTATTTTTATCAAACAAACATTTTTGTTTTTTACTTAAATCTCAGCGCCACGGAATTTGGTTAGTGTTAATTTCAAAAAGGTTTTTTTTTTTTGAAAAATTATATTGTGCTAACAACTGCCTCAATACCGTTTCAGAGCTATACATATGCTACATAATTATTGCTACAAATATGTCAGCGTTGATAATGGATAGAACAATATTGCATTATTTTGTTTTATTAAACAATACAACATAAGACATTATAGGTCACTATGACATTTATTTGACTACACAACCGTTATATATAGGTCTATACTACACTTGCAGGAAAATATATGATAAAAAATAAAAAAAATGTACAAAATATAGCCAACTGTACATATAAGTACCTACTTTAATTTAGAATATAATAATAATATATATATATATATAGTTCAAACCGCTGTACAATTTATTTTTCAACCATCATTATTATTATTATACTTGTTCGTTCGTTTAAACGAAATCTGGTTAAATGTTGGGTACTTTGTTAGGAAAAAATTACACTCGACTCTTTATTATTGTTATTATACATTGTTTGTGCATGCGCCTATTAATGAGACAAGGACGTCACGATAAAAAAATAATAATGTCAAAACTTTACATTCGGGTCGACTCGTTGCGCGTTTACTGTATTATATTGTCTACTTTTGCAGGCAACAGCAGTTCAAAGCATAAGCGAAGAGGTATTTTTATTTTATCTGAAAATATTTATTTGGGGCCATACATGATTGGACTATGTAAAAAAAATTCCGATTTCCCGGTGGACTCATCCAGCATTGAATCTCGCAAGATATTTTTCGATTTATCAGCAAAACAAAACGATTGCCTACGTGTTGCCAAGCGACCATTTTATGAGGATATCTGAAAGTTAAATCAATAAACAAATGAATACTGAAATACGCATTTTTCGTAAAATAGAAGTCAGAGAACTTACAAAGTTAATATGGCTAAACGATTAGATGGCAAAATGAAAGCGCCTAATAGTGGTCCAAATTTTAAATCTAAGTCGGATGCTCGACAAATCGAACAAATGAAACGAAATGAAAAAGCTTTACTGGAAAAACAAAAAGACAAAGAATTAAAGATTTTAGAACACCAGGTAAACTATTTTTCACTACCTACATTATATTATTATTTAATATAATGTACCTACTTACGTATTTATTAAGTATTTTTAATTTATTATCACAACCGATTAATGAATTGCTCTTACGAATAATATTATAAATTATGTTATTATAATATGTTATAGTTACTATAGTTATTAAAATAATAATAAATTGTTTTTAGCTAGTAAAAAAAAATATTTATTAATAAATGTATTTTATATCAATAACCACTATATGGACCATGATTGTACATGACGTATTGTAAATATTATGTTTTTATATTTAAAAATGTTAAGGTAAAATTTAATTTAGAAAATTGACCATGATAAATATTTACTTTAACAATATTTAATTAATCCGTTATATTTCCAACAACAGTTTATTATATTAAATTTGTTTTATGATATTTTATTGTATCTATAATTATTACTATTGATGTACTAACCATATACATGATTAAAATATTACATAAAATAAATAAATTGTAACAAATTAAATAAAATATAATAATGTATATTATATATTTAATAAGAATTAAATTATTTAAACTAAGTGAATTTTAACTTTTAAGAATTAATCTAATACTACAAATATATTAGAATTATTGCTATATTTACTGTATTAATATAGACAGTGTTCTAACAATTTGCATAAATAACTTAACTTATAATAATTACACAGACATTTAAAAAAAAACCTCTCCATCAAATGAAATTACATAGAAAAATACGTTCATAAATGTATAATACTATAAGTACATATATTTTATAGTTTTATAATAACAGATGAGACTATTAATGTTTTTATTTTATTTAGTGAAGAATGATATTTAGTGCATGGTAATTAATAATTCATAAAGTGTTTGATATAATAATTAGATCGTTTTTTTAACAAACAAAATATATATTCTTAAATAAAATTATATTATATCATTTATATTGTTATAACTGATAATATTAATCAATCTGCTTAATATTTCACAAGTATTCTAACCGCCAAACTAGAGCAAGAAGGTTCAGAATCCTACGCCCTTAAACTTCTTTCATAAGTATAACAAGATATTATTAATATTTTACTCCACTAAAGTCAACAAAACAATTTAAGTTACAATAGTTACATATTTTATTAGGTTAAAAATTTGATTTTGGTGTTGACCCTTTTTCGAGAGGTTTTGATTATGGCAAGGAATTTAATTTAAGTTTCTGATTTTTGTTTTTAAATTTAGAAGTTAGAACTATGTAAAAACTATCGTTATTATACAGAAATTCACAAACTATACAATTAAATTTATATAAATTGTGTTATTTTTAATTTAATTATCATTATTTTTAGTGAATAATGGTAACCATAATATTAGTTTATTGATAGTTAATAATAATATAATTATTAGGGTTACTATGTTTTTTTTTTTTGTTGAAACGATTAATGAACTATGGTAATAGGATAGTAATAAGATATGTACTATATCTTTTTTTTACTGTAACTTACGATACCAACAAAATCATTCCTTTTAAAAATAGTTGGTCCTAATAATTATGATATTGCCTATATTTATTTTTTAAATAATTTTAACTTAGACCAACAATATACATATTTGAATGCTTATGTTTTGATAGAAGTGTTCTATTTAAACTTATTCCAAAATTATGTAACTATAAAAGTAACTATGACCTATTATTTAATTTAATTTTGTTAAATATTTATTATAGCTCCGCAATGAACTGTTAAAACCCAATTGTATTATGTTATCGGAATTGTCAAGAAAAAAATATGAACACGACCGGAACTATCGCGAAGAATTGAACTGGGAGCATTGGATACGATGTGACGGTACTCCCAATCCGCAGGTTGTGCAGGAACTGAACACGTATCTCTTTGTTGAGAGACAAGTGTGTCATACTAGTGACGATAAAAACTCTTATGTAGAAAAATGTTTGGAGATTTTCAAAATTATGGACGCAGTAGATGACATCGTGGATTTACCGTTGGATTTCAGTAAGATATATTATAATTGTATAACGTATATTATTGATTATGAAATTATTATTGACATAACTATTTAATTTTTCGATCATATTTCAATACTGCTCGTCATTTGTATTAAGTATACCTACATTTGTAATAATATCACCAAATTCCTCTTTTGGATTTGATTTTTTTTTTTAATTTTAATTCTAATATAGCTTTTTAAGAAAAATAAAATGTACAGATCTAACAATATAAAATATTTTAAAACTTAAATCATATTAATAATATTAAGAGCAACATCTTGCTTTAGTGCAATTTATTATGAGTTTAATAAATAATTAATTTTGTTTTAGATCAATTCAAACTGCAGTGCTTCCGAGAAGCCAGAGATAATTTAGGAAGGCTACTGGTAGAGATCGTATATGGAATTTGTTACCATCTGTTAAGTGATTACGATCGCAGAATGGATCCTGTAGATTTAGAAACGGTGGCATATAAAAACTCATGTGAAGCATTCGCTGTTGGCTTACATGTGGTGTGCCACAGACCCAGGTTATTGACAGACGACCGACCTCCGCCAAAATGTGATTTCCCCGAATGTCTAGTTATGGTCGATGTCCCCCCACAACTATCACAACAGTACATGGCAATAATGGCTTTATGGCTACGCTGGGATCCTTTTACGGACAGAATGGCTGAATTTGACGTCTCAAAATCATTAGAGATGGATACCCGAGATCTGTGGCAGTACTCGGAGGACATATGGAAAGAACAGAATCAAATAATACAGCTACTAAATGAAGAGAAGGAACGATCAAATAAACAAATGTGGATGGAAAAAATGAAAGAAAAACTTAAAGAATTTGCTGAAGTGGATCGTAACAGTTATCCAGAAGATCTTAAAACATACCTAGATGAACTTGAAAAAATCGACACCTCTACGTGGTCAACAAATGATGATATTAAAAAAGAAGAAAAAGAATCAGAAAATCATCAAAATGAAGTTGAAATAAATGACGAACCTCCTAAACCAGTGGAACCTGAAACTACAAAGTCAATACAAGTTGATATCGGTCAAGCTCTAAGCCAGGAAATAGAAAAAAGACAGCTGGAACAGATGGAAGATATTTCTAATTCATTAAAATACTTGGAGAAACCAAACGAGCTTAATCCCAGGAGGTAAAAACATTTATGCTTAGGTACTGTCAGTTAAAATTAATGAAATTAAAATATGATTTGTAATGGTACAAAGTTACTTTAATTACGCAAACATTTTTATTTTTATTCTCTTAACTTTAGATTATTGTTCATTCGAAATTCATTAATTCATCATATAATAAAATATTGTACAAAAAAATTACATATGAAATGTCTTAAAATAAATACATTTTAGATACTGGATTATTGGTGGGGCATTTAACGTGGAAATGTGGAAACTTCCTTTTCAGCCTGTTGAGTTCAAAGATGGATCAGTAGGCGTGTTGATCATCGGACCAGAATCTTTACAGCCCATCGATTATCATGAAAAATACGAACCGCTACAACTATCGATGGGTTTTTCGTCCACATCATCAGAAGACGAAGAAACAGACGTAAAAAAACAAAACCAAGAAGCACTTAAGAGACTTGCGCTGATAAATATCAAGTTGCCGGAAAATGTGCTTTGGTTTGAAAATCCCAAACCAGCCATGTGGAATGAAGAAAAAAAAAATTGGACAACTGAATACATATATGATATAAGGTTAAATTTTAGAATACTAATTTTCATTTTATGATTTTACTACCTAATTGATATAATACTATAAATCATAATGGAATAAAGAAGCAACTCACTTATAAAAACATAAAAAAATTTCTTTTGTAAGATATAGCACATCAATCATGTCAACAATATTATCATAGAAGTTAAATATCTCAAGTCTGGATTTTCTTTATTTATTTTTCCATACAGTTTGATCATTTTACGGTAGCTAAACATATTTTTAACACTTCAACATAAATTATCATTTATTAAACAAATTATATTATAAAACAGAATAATGCTAAATATTTTTGTCTTAATCTTAATTTATATGATTTCTGATGACAAAACTACTGATCCCTCTGGGAAAAAACTTTGTGGTGGCCCGGGCACATATTCACATCTAATATTAAATGAAAAATAAAAAATTCAACAAACATAAGACTAGATGAATAAAAATTAAAAATAATAATAAAGACAATAGAGTATAGCTATTAATGTGGAAGATCCTGTTTAAAATTAAAGATGTAATTACTTCGTATCTTATTCAATAAATCATTTGTACTTATCTGGTGCATATAGTCAAGTCAATAAAATTCATATCAGTTTTTAAAATCATTTTTTTTTTTTTTTGCTAAACAATTTTTCTTGATTAAAACCCTCAATCTCATAGGTATTGGAGATTTCTTACTCTCCAGGTTACAATCGGATATTTTTTATCGGCCCATTTATGTTTCTGTCCGTGTTTTAACATGAACGTCCAACGTTCTTCAATGCGCTTCACTATCATCTGATTTGTATTAAACTCGACTTCTTCAATGCTCCGTCAAGCCAAAATTCTGTCACATTCTTCAAATTAACCGCCATAGATTGATTTCTTGAAGTTAGTTATTATATACGTCTTTTATATCGTTCACACGTTCCTCGCCGCAATATCAATAACACGTGACAACCCGAATGACGTTGCGATCCCTGTTCTCAGGTTCAACGAGGAAAAGCAGATGGTGTCGTTCCGGGCTGGCCGGATGGGCACTTTCGGGCTGGCCGTCAACCGGTACACGAACTTTCCGTTTCAGTCATGGGAGATACGGCCCGAGGGCAGCGGCGACGGCGCCAGCATCATCCTGTCGGTGACCGCGGCCACGGTGCTAGTGGAGTTCGCTGTGCGCGCAGACCAAGCGGCCATGGTACAGCTGCAGAACGCCACCACGGTGGCGATGCAGGAGATGATCGGCGCGTACCACCGGCCGGACAAGCTGGTCCGGTTGTTGCGCCGCGGTGGCATCAACCTGTTCCCCGAACCGGACGCTCGGCACTACGTGGACGGTCGCCGGCCGCCCAAGCACGCGGTGGCCGAGCGTCACGCGTACCGATGCATGGCCGCGCTTAGCGGCACGCATCAGTTCGCCGCGTCCCGGTGGAACGTGCACGCGCCCTTTGACCGTATAGTGATGCAGATGAAGGAAACGCAGCCGGCCGTCGAAGCGGTCGGCAGTGGTACGTCGCTGTCGGCGGCGGGCGGACAGGCCGGCGTCGTTCCGTACAAGATGGTCATGGTGACGCCGGAACGGGCCGTGCTGCTCAAGTGCACCGAGGTCAGTCAGATGTTCTCCGAGGAACCGTTGGACAAGTCGGCCGACACCGCCGCCGAGGCCGGTCGGGGGTACGCGCCCGACCTGTTGACGTTGACCGGACGCGACGTCAACGTCGACTTCCAGACCACTGAAACACTCTTCTACCTAATGGACAAGATAAAATTCTTAAGCTACTCTTGATCCGCATGCGCTGTACAATCATATAAAAGCTTCACGCACTTTTTTTTTTTATAACCCATTCGGTGTCATCATTATTCATTAATTATTTTAAAGCTAGTTGTGAAATGACGAAAATGTGTAGAAAAATTCCAAAAGCTAATACATAATATTAATTAATTAAAAAAAACGAATGTAGTATACTACATAATGTTTTTTGAATTAAAATATCGAGTAAATCCAAACAGAGATTAGAAATTATTTCGCCGCGTATTTGATACCTATATTAGGTAATATGTAAATTTACTAAATATTCGCCCTGCAAAGTTATACACCTCATGCATATAACATAACGTTAGTATAAATATTAATATTATATTTTTTTAATATATTATTATTTATTTTACAAATAATTTGAAAACATTATTCAATAATTATCTATTTTATTTATATTTAATAAATATCGTATTCGTATTGTTCCTGGTGAATATTTTAACAATTTAGAAGCATTTCAGTCTGTGTAATAATTGTTTAAAATATTTGGCTAACAAGATAATGCATTAATGGAAACGGAAAAAATTGGTCGGTACGGGAATAAAAAAGTTTACTAGCGGTGGACATCGTGTAAAATGTAAGTCCGTCAATAATACCTGCAGTCATAGCATTGTACAATATTATTATACAAAGATTATAGTGGTCATCGTGATTTGGTCACATTTTGTACGCCCGAACGTATTAAACATGATACAATAATGGCATTGTATATGTATTCTTCGTTATCGAAAAGTTCCGGTCATTGGTTAAACACAAACAAACCGCGCATGATATTATCTCGTATACTAACCTGCAGACGAGAATAATTTCCCATTTGCCGAATTTTGAATATTCGAATGCACGGCTTATATACCTACTTGGGAAATCGTGAGTTCCAGAATAATTTGGTTTTATAATTCACTCACCCAATATTCATGTCTCTAATAATCCTTCTACTATTATTCAGGAACTAAAGTTATTTTCGTAACGAACCAAACACTGTTGGTTGGTTGAGATGGACTGACATTCGTATAATAACGTAGGTTTTGTATAGTATCTAATCAAAATAATTTAGATGATGAAAAATATAAAATATAATATATTGTATGCATACGGACGTTCGGGATGTCCATCCGTTCAATATATCATATTATTATTGGCGTAGGAAACGGTTTCATACAACAAAAATCGACGATGTAATGTTACAATATTTAGGATGGCCCACTGCGTATCTTATGCCCGACAACATATAATATTACAGTAGGTACCCCAGCCATTGTATATATATATATATATATGGTACAAGGAAAATCGCAAACTCCTCGCGGTAAACGACCGGAAGTGTGCCGGAACACTGGTGGTGCCGCCGAATCATCACGGTGGAGTGTATGCACGCGATGACGAACGGGTGCTGCGAGTCGGACGACTTAATCTCGGCGGTGGCGGCGGTTCGGAGATAAGGCGGCCCGTGGTCGCCGTCCCGGCACGTCCCTATTAATCACGAACGTGCCCTTCCTTTTCCGACAAAAAAATGTATACATAATATATATATATATATATATATATTAAAGGGTTAATTAAACCGCAGAAACCCTTCCAGCGCTGCACGCGTTAGTGGCGGCGGTGGCGGTTCACCGAGAAACGGTGAAATATTATCCCGGCCCCAGTGCCCCGTATATTATATTATTATATTAAAACCCGTAACGATAATAGGACGCGTGACGATTTTAATAACGAGATAAAGAGATATAGAGACCGATGCGTTACGATATAATATGAAAATAAAATATAAATAATATTGCCGATGTCGAAAATTCGGTTCGGTAATCGTCTATAGTGGTTTGTCCGATGATTTATGACGAGGACTCCATTTAGCCGAGCTCGGAAATCGAACCCTCATCCGCACATAAAAATCCGAAATCGGGTGCTGCATGCATGGGGTGATCGCGGACGACTAGTCTGATAAACCCTGAACCGGCTTCAGTGATTCGCTTGTATGTAGAGTACCAAAACTGTATAATATATATCGTCGCCTTCGTGATTTGCCTGCAACAAAAATGTAAATATTTCCAAAGGTTCGATAAAAAATATGTTAAGATATTTGAATGCTTACTAATAATAACTTTGCATCGGTCGGTGCACTTTTTTAATTTCGACAAATTCATGACGGGAATAAACAATTAACATTTTATCAATTTTTTATATTAAATATATTATAAAAAAATAAAAATATTTTCTCCGACCGGCGCAAAGTATAAACTTGTTTGCCAAATCAAAAATCTTTACAGTTTTTAAATCAAACCGCTAGACGTCCCTTAATTTTTATCAGCCGTTTAGGCCATTTTAATGAAAATTATAATAGGGTTTGCAAGGGCCTTAATTATCTTTTCAAATTTGTAGTCGCTGCTTTGAGATGATAAAACGTTAAGATCCTGAGGATTATTCCCGCGCCATCACTACACAGTGCACACGCATTTTTTCTAACATACTATTCAATTAATTCCTAGGAGAATCGGACTGGAAAATGTGAATTCTTAACTAAACGTTTGGAACAAACACTAGAACAGAACTATGCAGAGTGTAGTCATAATAAAGGGAGAGCGATTCTTTCCTCGGGTATCGTCTGAGTTGGTAATAGTTTCATCCCAGTTAATAGACAATAACAAAAACTCCGATATTTTGATATAACGAACATTTCGAGAATTAAATTATGATGAGTATGAGGTAAATCCTAGGCCGGTACATATTTGATAATATCATTTTATGTATTAAGAGTTAAGACTGATGGATAGCATAGTGACGGCAATCTTTGAAAACCAGTCTATCACGTACACCTAATAGGCACGAAAAATCGAACATTATTTTTACCTAGTCTAAATAATATAAGAACAATAGATTTTTTTATAGTACCATATACCAATCATGTTGACTAAAGAATTAATTTGGCAGATATCGTAAGGAATGCAGTTTTTAGAGATTCGTTATACTCTCATTCCCAAAACAGAAGAACATAACACAAGCCTGTAAATTGCAATGTCCGTCGTTTGACCAGTCGACATCAGAATGTTAGTCACCTATACGCAGAATATCGCACACAATTTTCCAAAACACGGACATAACTGTAATCGGCAAACTCTAAAGTTAAAAGTCCAAAGCGTATTTTTGTAGGCCTCGTGAGAGATGTGATACTCATGAGTCATGGCTATTGGGAGGAAAATAATAACGATAAATATAATATTATATTACCACGCACCGTGTACACTATGACTCCTGCTATAATTCCTGTGTATATTACGCGCATATTATTATATATTGTTATTATGCAGTGCAGCGCATATAAATATAATATACTAGCTGACCCGGCAAACGTTGTTTTGCCATATTAATTATAGCACCCGCCCGTAACTTCGTTTGCGTCGAATTTGTCATTTTTGTTTTTTTTATAGTATCGGTCGTTCGATCCGGCTGCCAAAGCAGCTCTGGGCGAACCGCACCGGACGGCAGAGATAGCAACAAAGATCATATAAACGCCAATATATTATATTATTATTATCATTATTATATATATTGTGTGCGCCACAAACATGTTTCACAGCATACCGTCGTGACCTACGCTCCGCACACAGGTTATTACTAATTTATATGTTAATTCAATCACAAAAACCTATATCTGTGTTTTATCTATCGTACAATAATTAGCCGCGATCGAATTAATTATGCATCTTACAGCAGTGCAGGTACAGGTATATTTTGTAGGCTACCTATAAACGATAATATATAATAATGTACGCAGGCAGTGGTATGAACTATACATATCTATATCATATTAGTATACATAGTATTATATTACATGTGTCGTGTTTTTGTGTCAGACATAGTTCCTCGCAAGGACGAAATTCGTCTCGGTCCATACACATATAGTATACACATATACTTATCCGGTGATCCATTTAAGTTTCTACATCACTCATTATTTTGAAAATTGTCGAATATTTTGAAAATATTTTTTTTATATAATTTGATATCATTTGAAAATAATATTTTTTACTATTTTTATTCGTTAATATTTATTAAGTTTTTTTACTCTTTTGAATGACACCGTGTATTTTTTATTTCATATTCCAAAGTAGAATATTATTCGAAGTATTTCAGTCTATGAAAATTAAATTTCGAACTTTGTCCGAAATATCTCATTAGTTATAAATATTTAAAGTTTAAATTAACGGAGAAGTGGACAACATTTACAGAGTATCCCAGTACCACTCTACTCAGTTTGTCAAAACTTTAAATGTTTTTGACTGACATACTGCTTGTTCAAAACTTGATTTTTATATATTGAAATACTCCGAATAATATTATGCTCCGGAATAAAAAATTAAAAATGCATGGTGTCATTCAAAAAATTAAAAATTATAACTATAAAAAATAGTAAAAAATATCATTTTTTTTTCAGAAATGCCGTTCTGAAATTATATCACATTATACAATAAAATATTTTCAAAACAATTTGAAACTCTTCGAAATATACCTATATAACAATATATTGGTTCGTGCACCCGAGAATAAGCTAATTATATCAAGTATAAACGGCGGGGACAATAATAACTATAAGAGAAACGATTAATTCGATTCGGCCGAGCTACAATGGAAACTTACAGAAAGTCTCTTTTATATTATATATTATAATATAATATTATTATGTGAACATCGCGGTCGGATTGCTGCACATATATGTGTGATGGACACATGATATGTCTATAATATTACCATCTATATTATCTATTATTGTGTTTGATATTTGTGCATGATCAGCGCACTCGAAGCTTTTCGAGACTTTACAGTATGTTATATATTATTATGTTTATGCCATAACCGTTTTATACACGTTAATATTTAATATTAAATATTTTTAATATTTTTCAGAAAATAACTTTCGAGAACAATTTAGCGTCACAGATTTGCGATTGAGGTCGCAACTGTGGTGAGAATTGTATATGCGTTTATACTTTCTCACAATTATTCACTACACGCGTATAACGCTTTTTTTCCGTTTGATAGTTTTATATGTATAGTTGATCTATACATGTATGATGCATATATACACCCGTGTGGCTACGATTCATTCGCAAATATAGTATGCGTGTGCTGTATTTACATTCGCGAATTTACAATAAACAAGTAGGTACCCGCGGTATACATATACCTACGTACATATAATATATAACCGCGGTCGTGGTTGTAAAATTAGCAACTGGTTGTGTGTGTGTGAATATACGTGATTTTCTCTCTTTTTTCCCCCGTCTCCTATGTATCGCTGCAATTTAATTTTTCGCATTTCTTTTTTTATTATTATTATTATTATTTTCCTTCGGGTCTGTCGGTATTACAATATCTATACCGTCATCGCATCGATGTTTAACTTTTAAAGTGCGCGCATCCGGCGAGTAGAGGTAATCCGTTGAGTTATGAGCCGAGAAAATGCAACTGACCTCGGCGGAAAATGACAACGGGTTTACTGCGCATTGTGCCGTAGCAAAGCGTAATATTTTATAAAGACATGTTGCACGCACGCATATACAAGTGTATAGGTATCGTACACAACAACAACAACATCGCAGCAATATCACAATATATACATATACACGAGTTATGTTGTTTGAACTAGCTAAACACCAGTCGAAACGTATATATATATATAGAAGAATGCGTAGTAGGTACATAGGAGGTACCTGTGTTCAAGTTCACTAGATTTTGCATGACCATATATTATTATCATTATGGTTATTATAAACGTTAATCTGTACCCGACTTAATTTAAAACTTTATTATGATAAGACGAGCGCTTTTATTTACCGCTGCTGCAGCAGTTGCGAGTCGGACGACGGCCGGTATACTCGGTGAGATATGTAATGTTGAAAAGATTCAAAAGTTTTCAAGTGAAAGTTTTCGTGAAATTTGAAGTTTCAAGGCTACTGAAATAAAAAGTATTGAAACTTTTCGATATCAAAAATTCCATTTCAAAAAATAATATGTAAACTGATCAGTAAATATCATACACATAGACCCATTCTAGTGTTTGATAATATAACTCGGAAAATAAATAATTAAACACTGCTTCAATATATAGTTATTATACTTTAATGATTATCATTCAAATAGAATTTAGATGTCTAGATGTAGCATCTATTCGCATTATGTATAAATTAAGTTTGAATTGATGGTATTGTTCAGGTGTATAAAAAAAAATTAAACGCTACGCGCTCCGATATTTATGTCAATAACTATGACAATATAATATAATATATCGTTGATATTAATCCCCGTCGACAAGGGACTGAATTCCGGAGATGCTCGAGGTTTTTCTTCCACCCCGCGCGCAATCGCGAAAACGTTACGAAACCGAATCGTAGCTCGCATTTTTCCAAGCCGAGTATTCGACGCACGACACGTCCGACTTCTGATAATATTATATGTGCTCCGCAATACGGTTTGAATATTATTCGCAGGCACGCGCACACACGTACAACGGTAACACGCACGTTTCCAATAGCACGCGGGCCTAAATAATGTTATGTGTATAATATATATTATTACGAACAGCGACGGTGGCGGGGAAAAGGGTGGGGGGGCTGTAAGTATTGTCGTAAGTGCAACCCCCTTTCAACCCTCTCGCACGGACGCGCCACGCTGCGTTTCCGGCGACGCGGAGAGAGGCACGCCGACACGTCTTGCCGCGGTATAGGTGGTACACATGTACGATATATGTAGTTAGGCGTATTATAGTAAAAATATTATTTTCCACGCGCGCGTGTGATGCATGTTATTTTATTATTACGCGCATTGTATAAATTCTGACATTCGAGACAGATATATATTATATTATAGGCATCATATATATATATATATGTACACGTATGTTGGTAGATATATGAGTGAAGACGTGCGCCGAGTGAATCATTCAACCTGCAGCCCACAATATTATATAATATGTGTGTGTGCGCGCAATGACGATAGGGATATAGTCTTTATAATATTATTATATATCAACAACGCGGACGATTTTGAAAATATGACCTAGGTTAAAATCGTTTTTTCTTCCACAACAATAACGTTATTATTGTCTGTTTACCGGCATTAAAAAGATAGGTACTGTATAAGTATCTATTACTGTATTGCCACTCGATACACGTCTAACCCTTTATAGGGTATAAAACGATTATAATCTGATTAATTTAAAAATTCGTACAGAGCTACCTCGTATCTATAGAGAATTAAATAATTTATTGTAAATAAAAATTTTATTTTTCATTCAATGAAAATTAAATATTTAGAATTTGAAGTGGTAATATAGTTTACAATTATCTTCTCAAAACCCGGAAAACACTTTTATCTTGTTTTTCTTTGTGGTCTGAGCGGTCAATGGTAAAATAGTTGAACACTTGAAGTTTATGTTTCCAAACGACAGATATCATATCACTAATTCTAATAGTGTCTGTATAGAAAAATGTCTGAAATTATTACTTTGTATTTTATTGTTGTATGACGAGATAAAAATAATCTCCGTAAAGGGGCAGTGGTAATTTTATTTACCAATTCAAGTCTTTAATACATTTACCAGCAAAATTATAAGAATAATCATGACTCTCGTCACTCTGGCCAATACACTGATATTACATTTCCAATTTCAATAGTTGGCGAGACAGTTTTAACGCAAATCATGAGAAAAAAAAATTTAATTAAATACTTTGTTTATTTTACCTTGGAGACCAATATATTATAATAAAGGTTAGGACCAATTGCGTATGATATCATTATTCAATTTTAATTTTTTTTTTTATTCTTTAATCAACAAATTCTTAATTTTGACAATGAAAAAACAAAAACCAATGTAATCAAATTGGAGGCACAAAAAATGGTTTACAAAAATAACTACTAAACTACATAACGGTTTTTAATCATCTACATTTATTTGTGCGAATTGTATCTGTCGTCCGTAAAATATTCCTACTAAATCCTACAGTAATAATAATTATTAAATAGGTCAACCAGCTATTGGACTTTGTACCTCGTAAATACTATATAAACCTAAATGGCAGTCTTAGAAATTGTCCCAACCGTTTGTCACAGCAGTGTATAATAGTATTATTCCGTTGTTTGATATTATAAACCTCTACGAAAATCAAACGAAACCTAGCCGGATCGATGGTATTATGCACATTATAACTATATTAAATGTTTAATACTAACAAACAATATTATTGAGAAACTGTCGTCGAGTTTAAAATCCACGAAATGCATATTGCCGGAGCAATAATATTATTATTGTTGTGCGTCTGTCGATAAGAAACGCGGGCCGAATCCTGCGCGGCGGCTGTACAGGACTCGTCAATCCTTCCATCGGAGAAGTGCGAGTCATAATAATAATAATAATAATATCATTGTTGGTATTGTTACACAGAAACTGTTCTATGGTCTATTATACACCCAACACTCGCTGTGACTCTACTTTCGCGCGTAAACCGCCCGCAGCACGCATTGTAAGTCGGATCGCGTAATTTTTTTTCCACAAAAACGTGAAACGCATTTTACAGAAACAACAATAGGTGCGCATAATATATATTTCGTCCGGTGTCGATACGCGCGTTTAGCCCGTGACTTTTTACCGGACGTTGTTCAGTTATTCTCGGGGTCGTGGGTATAATAATATTATTGCGGTAATTTGATTCGTTTCGGTGGGTAGCAGCTTTAACTTTTATACTATATTTGTATATAATATAAGTGATTACACAGTCGCGACGATCGATTTAGGCTGTAGGTACTGTACCGAGTGATCCATTTAACACAAAACGCTTAGACACTCAACTATGAACGGGTTTTTTTTTTACGTACATTTTTTAGTTTATAAAAAATCATTTTTCTAAAAAAATATATTCTTTACTATTTATATAATCGTAATCATTTTTAATTTATTTAAAATTAATAAATATTTTAACTTGTATATTTTAAAATCTAAATTTGTACTAATAATAGGTATATGAGTTTAAGTTTAGATGAGCGGGATGGAGTAGTTCAGGAGTGCCCCGCAAAATGTTTGACCACTACTTCTCTATAGTCGAAACTTTGAATACCTACTTATATAACTAATAATAATAACTTGTCTAAAATTTGATTTTTATAGGTTTGAAATACTCTGAATAATATTCTGCTTCGTAATTTGAAATTGAAAATGTACCTATATGTTTTCAACAAAAGAGTAAAATACTTAAAACTCAAAAAATATATTTCTTAATGATTTAAAATTGTGCAAAAGAAATATTTCCAAGAACGTTAGAGTTTGCTGAAATAATGAGTGTCTTACGTTAAATGGATCACTCTGTACATAATATTGATGGACGTCCGCCAGTGTACAGAAAATCGCTCTTAAAAAAAAATAAAAACTAATGTGTGTATGATGGGTGGGTGGGTCGTGGAAAATCGAAAAATATAGATCTCAAACGGACGTGTATTCGGTGAAATCCAAAACACCGCAATTGTCGCAGCTGGTATTCAGATACAATGTCCAATTTCGTTATCAGCGCCTAAGTCTTTCGTTCATAATATATTATTATCATTATAAATGTGAAGACTTATCAGTTATCATTATTATTATTATTGGGATAATGGGATCGTATCGATATAATATTGTTGTCGGCTGCAAGTGATCAACTGTATATATGTAATAATAATATAATATTATGACCCTGAAACCGTTCCAAGACAATAAATCGTACGACATATTATAATGCTGCGTGTCTATTGTCATTACTGTCGTGGTGTTATCAGATCGGAAGGCTTGGCCGTAAAATACCCACGACGGTCGTCAGAAAGCATACAAAAATAACCGATTTTCGTCAACCGCACTTAGCTGACTAACCTCATGGCAGCCAGTAAAAATTTGCATGCCGCCGCCACGGTCAACGGTTCGCACTTTCGGGTCTAATAACTCACCGTAATTGTTATCGTTATTAATATTATTATGATTATTATGATTGTGCTCGATGCGGGTCGGTGTTTTTAACTGTCGTTTTAAACGCCCGCAACGAATAAAGTTTAATTTTAATGCAATGCGTGTTGATAAAAATATTTTTAAAAAAATACTGCAATTTAAGTAGGACCTTTTCAAATTCAACGTAATTTATTCACATCATACAAAATAATATACCGTATGCCCGGAACGTCGAATTTTGTTTAAATTATCATCTTCTAACCCTAAGTTAATAATTTGCAAAAAAATTTACTCGAACAATTTCCACCACGGTTCAATAACATTTTGTCAATTGAAATCAACTGTAGACTATCGAATTAAAGTCCCTAAACAATAAGTTTCGAAAATTTGTGTGTAATTATCATCACAGTCAAGTACCATATACATATACCGTATACCATATACCTACTATACTGCAGTGTAATAATGTACATCATGAAGGTTTTTTAACTTTAGTAAAAAGAAATGTATAGTCACGTTTTCTTGCTTATTTACCAGAAAGTTTACAGTTAAGTCTCTATAGTAAGTATACTGCAGTTGTTTGTTCCTCGAAATAAGAATTAACATCAGACTCGTGAAGATTACGATAAATCTACACCACGGTGCCTTGGACGACAGAGAGAGATTTAAGGAACAATAATGTCTCGAGTAAAAAATGTTCTTTTGAAACCTTTTCTTTTTTTTTCACTTCGAGGGTTAATGAATACGACGTTTTTACGTTCCATTAATCAGTTTTGTGTTATCCCCCTCAATGCCATTTTCACGAAGAATGATATTTTCTGTAAAAATACTTCACTGACGAGTTTATACAATAGCTATAATATTGATCGATGAGCAACGGATGTATGAACAACTTTGTAAAAATCTGAAAATAAGGGAGTTTTGAAGTTGTTTTTTTTTTATCAAAACACGTGTGAGATGATGTGGTAATCAAAATATAAACTATTGGAAAACTAATTCAATGTAAAGTGCAAATTTTGCCCATCGTTATTTTTTTAAACTTTTATTATACACTCACGTATTGTGGAGTTATTTTAAATTGCGATTCCCACATCGGTGCCTTATCATATTAAAATAACGTAGAAAGTTTTTCGACGTTAAAATTATAAACTCGTTCGACTTCCGGAACAAACTGAAACATTGGCATCGATAGCAATCACTGATCACAGTACATAATATTACTATTGTGGTAATCGTGCGTTTGATAGATTTATACACGAGCACGTGTATTATATTTTAAATTCTTAAAGCTTCGTACAAAATATAATATGAAACCTCCTTGCTATTATATCCACCATAATGTCATATCAAGTGTCGCGCCGCGTGTGTACATACGAACGTATTGATTTTTTTTTACGGTTCTCGTGAGACTTCGTGATTCGTTTAATAATTTTTGACAAATAATAATAATTTATGTTTTTACGGTTCACAATCAAAACATTATTATCCTGAAAAATAAGACGTGATGTAAAGGAATAGGTTAAACGAAATACACAGACGCGCGCGGACGATATAAAACAAGCAAAATAAAATTCTATGAGACGAGTAGAATAGCAAACTGCTGCAGTAATACGCTGTTAAACATATACAGACGAACAGAGAGCCTGAGATTTCGTATAAAAGTGGGTATTATTAACACGGAAATCCTTAGAGCGCGCTCGCAATATATAGTGTACATAAAGTATTATAAAAATCCAGTCACTCTTTTCGCTTACGTATTTTCACACCTACCATATGGCACAGTTTCGGGCTGCGGGTCTTGAGCTCCTCGGATGGGTATTTGTGGAAATTACAATCGTTTTGGTGTACGCAGCAGCAGTTTTAGCAACTGGTATAACATATAGTAACAATAACAACATAGCGAATGAAAAAACCAAAAAAAAAAACCTAAATAAACAACCACGCTTAATACGACGAACAATTGATGATGTAGCAGCAGAATACGCGCCCTCCTGCCCACATATCTATGCGTATAATAAGAGACACATTTAGTATTATTATTTCGAAGCGTGTATCAACGAAATACATTTATTTATTTTTGCAGAGGGTTTGTTTAAACACTTGAGGCATTGCACTTATCTCTCTTTTTTTTTTTTGGATGACGGTATGACGGGTAGAGACTTAAATTGAGAACGCGAGTACCTGTACCTCCGCAGCTCGTCCGTTAATAATCACATTATCGGTCGGATTTTCTCAGAAACGTTCATATTTTTACTCGCCATTTTTAGATAAGCCCTCGCTGAGTACCGCGAGCACTGCTGGGCACTTGTGGTGATGTGCTCTCGCATGATAATATAATATTGTATCTGCAACACGCGTAGCAGTGGCAGAAAGAGACTGACATGTCGACGATCCGATAGTTAGATGTGGCGAAGTGAAAAAAAAGGGCGGAGAAAAGAACGTCAAGCCCGACGAGTGCATCGATAATGCGCATTCCGAACGCAGTTGACCGACGAGTAGTTATATATTCATTATAACTACACGTTATACTATATTAATAACATAATGATAGCTGTAGTAAACGAATGGCAAAAATGTTACCGACGAGAAATGGAGATAATGCGAAATAAGAGAACTTGAAATCGCTTCAGCGTTTCTATTTAATGCTAATATAAAAGAGGTTATAGGTATAGGATCATATATATATATATATATATATGTATCGTTGTACCTACACATATATATTATCATATACCGCGTCGTTCTCATTCCGCTTTTGAGTTCGTTCGATACGCGATTCTAATCGATTCGCCGTTCGCACGCAACAATAAGTCGTCGTTTGGTGCGCGCGCTAATAAAATTAAAAAATACAAAATAAAGAGACAAAGTTCATGTCCGTGCACGCATGCCCCGCGTAAATATGTACTTAGCTACTTACCTACCTATCTATATATATATATACACAGTATACACATTGCATAGTATTACATAGATCCTATCTAAACGCCTATCTCGCGCGCGCGAGTGTGTGTAGAGTAAAATTATATTTTTCCCGCGGTCTACCTACATAATATTGTGATACTCGAATGACGTCTATAGTTCGCGCGCGAGAACGGAGATTTTCATCTCACTTTATATACACACGGGCGACATACATAGGTATATTATAATATTCGTTTAGAATGGATACGACAATAGTCCAACGGTTGTGATGTTGCGCGGGTTATGATAATAAATTATATATATATATAATATTATACGCGGGGACGACCGGCAGAGGAAGCTGACGATGACCTGAAAACATATTACAGTATAATATCATTTTAATATTGTAGGTAGGTAGGTAGGTAGGTTAGGTATATAAACCGATTCGATGTAAGTGCACCGCGCGCGCTTCTCATACGGTATAAATGTTTAATAAATACTCAACAACATTATTTATTATATACACACGGACAGCCGTCGTCATAATATTACCTGCCTCTATATACGGTGTGAGTACGCGTGTTCGCATATTGTAATCTCTGTAAAAGCGTATTTCGGTTTCGTATACGCATTTGCATATTATATTGGTATTGTTGTACGAGCACACTTACGTGTATATATATATATATATATATAATATATACGTGAGCGGTCTATTGTGTGCGCATCGCGCGCGCGCGACCATTTTTTGAATTATTAAAACGCGCTTTTATGCCGGTTCCTGCCGGGTCGGCTGTTAAATAAAATACGAATTGTCGCCTGGTCGCGTATAAGGGGGAAAAATCGTTTAGCTCGGCCTGTTGGTGCAGGTGACGCCGTTCCGACAAGGGGATAAGTATTGGTACCTACCTATATATTATTATGCGTACGATGTTATAATACGGCAGCGAACCGCTTCACACAGAGATTCACGCACAATTTATTTGCTGCGGATTTTCACACGACTATAGATAGTCTTTGAAAGATACGTATTATTATTATCACATACTAATCGTGCAAAAAAGGATCTATGTCATATAGTTGCAAGTTGGATTAAACGGCCTCTATATATATATATACAATTTTAAAAGATTGGTACTAAATTGTATTCAAATTATTCAAATTTTAAATAAAAATTTAAAAATTGGCTTTACAATAAAATTTAATAATTTAATTACCAAAAAAAAAAAACTAAAAATCAAAATAGAATTGAAATCCGAAGTGACTATTTTAATTTATTGAGTATTGCGAGGTACTAAATCACTCTTAATGTAACTCTTATTTTTTACATTGTTTTAATGTAAGAACCGTTTTGGTTTTCTTTGTTATTTTTCACTTTTATTCTCATTCGTTTTTAAAGATAGGAGATATGCTCTACGATACGAGGTTCTACCTTAATGTAGGACAGTCTCTGGTAATATTTCTCTATATTTGTCAAACTACGTATATTTCTTATAAGTAAAGAATAAAAAATAAATAAATACATCAATAATATCTCACAATGCATAACTACAGCGGTGTAAGTGCAGTGTGTTCAATATGAAATTATTCCTAAACTTGTAGCGATCCTCGTGCACATATAGTCATCATGTTATGACGTCTATACTTTAAAATTTGACTTTTCGCTCTAAACTCGAATATCATAAAGTAAGCTCAACGAATGCTTGAAATTTTTAAAATTTTAAAACACGAAAATTGACCGACAAATATTTTAGCCCCCGTATATATAACATAATACCTACCTATACTATAACGTATGGGTTGAACATTTTTCATTTATCGAATAAAGACAACTATTTGAACGTGCATAAGTGTTTGACTATATTGGCGAGTAGACTGTATAATATATAAGTAGGTTCTGTTTGATATAACTTAATGTCACAGGTTTCTGTTATAAAACGTATAGCTTTACGAAGTCTCCGTTGCGATCGCCGCCACAATCATCGGATCGATTTTCCGGTCATATATAAAGTTTTGTCGCGCGCGTGTAATAATTATTATTGTTACAATTTTATAGATGGCCGTGCGTGGACTTTTTCCCGTTCTGAATCGCCGTGGCCGTCGTCGAAAAGTCAATTAGAATAAACGCGCGTACGTGCTTCTAAAATATAAATGAGTGGGAGGCGTAGGTGCACACGGCGTTAATATATGGGTAAGTGTGCATATACAGGTTGGAAAAACGTTTTGTTCGTCTGGAGAACGATTGGCGACGATAAATCATGGGGGGGCTCAGTCGGTCGGTCGCTATATTAGTATAATATCGCGTTCCGGCCCCGCGTCCTGCCGTTTTTAATCCTCCGCAACTACTGCTATGTGTACGCAGCTCCTATATATAGGTACGCAATACGCACGTAGGTAGGTATATAATATAATTTCCAAACGGATGCTAGTCAGGTATTTATTTCTTTTCCTCCCTTCCCCCCCACCCCCGCTCATCGATTCGATATAATATGTTTTATGCAAAAGAGAGTAGTCCGATAAGATTAATTGTCGCGAATAATATATTACTCAATACGCGTGTACGCGCGCACACGTATATAATATAATATACAAGTACCCGAGTTCGTACGTATCGCGATGTATATTATAGGTATACATTGGCGTACACGCAGATCGGGGATCGGTTGAGGGTATGTATGGAGGTGGTGGCGGTGGTGCGATAAGGATGGAAGGGAGGGGGTGAAGATAGGCGTTTTCCGTCGGTGCCAATGTTTTTTTCCGATTTTTTTGTTCGGTTTACAGCCGCGCTTATGCAAATTTAATCTGGATTGGAGTTTGTGTTTAGCAAATCCTTTTTTTTCGTTTATTGTTTCCAAGGAGTGATTTAAAAATAAATTCCTCGATTGTGTTTGTATAGGATGATTACTACGGGGTCCGATAGTTGTTGCAACGGCGGTAAATAGAAACAACAGTCCACGAGAATATATTATTATGTATACGTAATACACATAATATGTATATATATATTTATATTTAATTCAATCCAACAACGCGAGATTTTGTCATTTTCCGTTTGGCCTACACGTTAACCAGCCGTATATAATAATATAATATAGATACTATATAGCATTGCAGGGCACGGGGTGAAGTCACTTAAAAAAAGTCACTTAATATACAAAATACGGTTTGGTGTACTATTTCCACGTACACACCGCGCGCTATGTTTCGATATTGAAACATTGAAACATTGAAATATTGAATGAGGATAATATACACATTAAAATAATTATGCAGTTGTAAATTAAACAAAAAAAAAAAATAAATAAACAACAAATTATTGTACAAAAACTTGACTACCAAAGTATAAAATATAAAAAATTAACGTTAGTATAATAACTGACGAAAATATTATTGTTATTTTTGTTGTTATTCTTATTATTCACAAACATCCAACATCGAAAAATTAATTGTGACAAAACTCAGACTTATTATAGAAAGGTCGAGTCACATCGAAAATATCACAAATGAACGCTAAGGCAGATCCATATTGTGATTTGAGGGAAAGAGGGTTGGCAAAAGCCCGAAATTATTATTGCGTACATATTATTATGTTTTTGAGTCCTCTACTTCTCATCCACAGCGTAAGATACCCATTTATAAATCGTTAAGATTTTGGTAGGTTTCCATTTTCAATTATACATGAATTTTTACAAAACACATACAATCGTCTCAATGAGGGCATCATCATTATAATTTAACTATAACAATGACATCATTGCTTAATATAGACTTTTTTTCATTTAGGGGGAGGGGGCGGGGGGGAATACATCCACTTATACCCACTGAATAACTGTGGAACCGTCGTTTTGAATAACTTATTAGTTGTTTTTATTGTTTGTAATTTATGGAAAACGTTTCAACTCCAACTCGTCTCATATCGTCATTTCCTTATTGTTGCTGGGATATATACTTAAATAAACAACTGTTCTATTTTAATTTTTAACGATATTTGTATACATACCATACACCGCTTTCCCGAATCCTAAACCGTAAACCCGCTTATAGATTTGAGTTACGTTTGACGTAAATTGTGTAGTTGTGATTTTACGTATAGAACCTTTTTTCGCCGTCTCAAATAGAAATAAACATAATATATAAATAGTATTGTTTTTTCATGATTAAGTAGTCATTTTTTATTATTATTACCGGATGTGGTGTGGGGCAATAATGGTGTGTGTTGCTTCAATATTAACATTCAGTGCACATACAGTAATCACAGTCAAACACCTGAGGGCTAAAAGAATACATAATTTTAAGTGGCTTTCAAAATTGTTTTGAGTTAAAAATATAAACGATAATAATAAAAAAAATTGAGCGCGTTCAACATGATAATTTTTTTATAAAGTAATTATTTGAAGTAGAATGACTCAACTTTATTTTTTAAGTTTTATTGTTTTCTAAAAACTGAAATTAATAATAATATATTATACATACATACCCATTACTCATCAGTAATCTTCTTTTGATAATGTATAAACCAAACCCAATGCATTTAATATATTCGTATTTAGTTTTATTCTTTATCTTTAAAACATTACAATTTGACAATAGTATATATATAAGAAAAAATGTAGAATAATATGATGGTTTTTTAGAAGAACACTCTAGTAGTAAAATAGATTGAAATGTTTCGTTTAGCAGAGGAAATATTATCTTGGTACAGTAAGTAATTTGAAAATTTAACAAGTGCTATAGTTTAAAAAATTGTGACAAAGACGATTATTTAGCAGTTACTCATACAATGTTCATTGAATTCCAAATTCGTTGCTATTCTTATAATAAATATTAGATTATTAAATTTGAACAAATTTTATTTTATATTCAAAATTATAAAGGTTTTTAACATAATTAAAAAAAAAATTATATTTAATAAAGTATGTTAATAATTTGCAATAAATTTACATTTTGTAAACTATACAATTCTAGTATTTTATAGTCAGAATAATATTTCCAAATTATTTTTATGAGATTCATCAATTATTTAGGTAGAATTAATTAGAACAAATTAACTAAAAACTATTTATAAAATGAAATGTTTTATTCAGCAAACCTTAGTAGTCAGTTGACTTTAAAATTTCAGTACCTACATTTCGTAAAACTCAATATCTGACAACGAAACTATAATAGTTTTTAGACGAAATACGAGTACAAATTAAATTAAATGTAATTAACTAAATTGTGTTCTATTATAATTCATACATACTTTAATGTACATAATATACATTATAATACCATTAATATATATTATATTATAATGTACTACTCGAACATTGAAGTTGTAAATTGTATTTAGAAGTTAAATATTATTTTCAATAAATGTCAAAAAAGTTTATTATTTACACGGGTTGATGGTTATAAAGTGACGAATTCATAAACATATCCTAACTGTGATTAATTATATTTTATTACATAATATGTATTCGTAAATGTATATTTTAATAGAATTCAAATTGATTAGTGATGAATAGGCGCATTAGGAGCTTCTAAAAGTTCCATGATTTTTTAGATAGTTCAATAAATAGCAGTTAAAATTAAATTTTATTTGAAATAATAAAAAGAAATTAATTCAAAATGTAACATATTATAAAGTTATTGCTTTTTTGAGAATATTTATATAAGTATATATAGCATATTTTTTATCTATCTCTTTTATGTGATTTTTTTATAATTATTCTGCAAAAAAACGCCATAAAAATATTGTTTTAAAATAATTTTTACCAATATCGTGTGCATCCGTACTTAGTTTGTGCTCCTTGCAGTCAGTGGCAATATTATTTTATGAATTTATTTTTTTTTTTTTAAGAATTGAATGGCATTGATATAAAAATTACATAATTTAACAAAAACATTTTTTAATAATTCAGTCAAAATGTTTTAGTGCATATTTTGTAATTTAGAATTAGTGTTTAGAATAATACACACTTAATATAGTCCTTCGCCCCTCAAACTAGTGCGATATAATATTTCAGTATGAAATGTGTTGTGTAATTTCCAATAAAAAAAGTTAGAAGTGTACCTATATACATTATAATATAGGTTAGGTTATAATAGGAGTTTATTTGAATTGAAACGTTTTAAGTACATACGAAGATAAAACGGTGAATTCTCAACAAAACGTGATTGGTAACGGGAAACACATTTTGCTAATAAATGGTTTTTAGAGCACTTAATTTCGGTTTAGGGCCGTTTTAACGAAGGAAGCAAGTTATTATGGAGGTTTATTACTAACATTTTTTTCTGTCGTGTTCAACCCTGCATTTGCGATTAGACACAGTACGTTTGGCCAGACAGCACGTGGGGTTCTGGCTCCGGAGATGAAAAAAACTGCAGCCATCGAGCATCTGCTGTCCCTTTGATTAACCCATTAGTGTTTTAATGCGACTTAAAACTTCTTGCTGCCGGCGGACGATTTCGACCGAGCAGGTAGTTGCCGCAACGATTATATTTTATACGTCTATAATATATATTATATACACACACGGTGGTAAGTCTCTTCTCGGATAACGAATTCGACGGCGGGCCGAGAGCGTATAGTTTGTCTAATCGATTTCGGTCGGCCCGACATTCTTTCGATTATAGCGTTTTGCGTGCACGCGTACCCATAAAATATAAAATGTATAAATCACCGTATATAATAATATATACCTAGGTATAGTTTAATATTGTTATAACACATGGGTAGCTATAATGTACAACTGTACAAGGTGTTTCAAAACAATATTTCGTCGTCTTTGGATGGGCCAGCATCTGTATAAAAACGTTTAAACTCTCTCAATGAGTAAATACGATCCACTATTTTGCGGTTAATGATATTGAAATAAATAATAACAAATTATATCTTAAATAAATAATTTCTTATAAAATGTGTTTGAGTAAATATTTTAATTTTATTCATCCATTGCAGATGTGCCTGCCTACTACTTAATGCATTATAATATACATTTTATATTACGTAGAATCATTTGAAATTAATATTTTATAATGCATCTTTAAAAAAATGTAAAAATTAATAATTATTATATTTTGGTCACGTACCTATTTTAGAAAATAAAAATATATACAAACTGAGTTTTTTGCAAATTATCTCAATCACATTTTTAATTTGAAAGCTTCAAATAGACCCAGCCGTGTAATAAGTTTCCAATAATATTTGTGTATCATTTAATGAATGCGCTTAAATATTTATCAGGATTCGTTTACACTTCATGATTATTAAAATATTACCTGTAAATAATAAAATATTTATCGAGTTCATGTTTATTAATTTTTTGAATAATAATATAATAATTACATAGTATGGTTTATTTTTATTTTAATATTAAACACAATCTAGTAAAATTACTAAATCGTTCACTAGGTAGGTACTTATTATCGATAGTGCCAAAATGCGGAAATCTAGATAAAAAGAAACATTGTTTGCAAACACTTAACACAAAAATCGATGATGAAATTGAGCGTCTGCATTTGAAAAATCACCTTGTATTTACACACACATAAGTTTGTATCATGTTATACGGGAAAAATTCGTTTGCATAATAATTATTTACTGCGACGTTCACGAAGGAGCGTCGTATATATTTTATGGTTATTGGTTTGTGGGGATGTTTTTGTGTTCGGGAGCTCCTCATCCACCGCCACCGCCACCGCTGCAGACACTAGAAACCATTTCGGTTTATTGTGACCCTAAGCGTTATTATTATTATTATTATTACTTTTTTTTGCTCTTTCTGACGAGTATACATTAGTTGTAAGAGTTATGTGGAATAAAATATTCCGTAGGCACCGGCTACAGGTAAACCCTTGTCATCAAAACGATGTGAAGGTACTTCCAAATAATATTATTATGTACATTACATATAACTCGATGATAAAATCGACCGGTGGCGGATTTGGCGTCCCCTTTTATGATGATTAATGAAAAATTCATAAATTTCACAATTATAATCCGAAAAATGAATTTGGAAAAAGGACTAAACGTCGTAAGCTGATTTTGACGGTAATCGTATATGTACCTATATTATATTATTATCATTAAAAAATTCATGACTGGTATTTCGTCAAACAATAATGCATTATTATTTGTTCTTTTCCGTTTAATACATCCGTACCTAAACGACGTGACCTACTGTCAATAAAATATTATTTAATAACATTTATGGGACCGGAGCGGTGCAGTGGTCAAGCAGTTAACTGCGATTCACACAATCATCGATTCAATTCATAGCAAAGTGCAATAAATTTATGTAGCTTAAAATTGAATAAAAAATAATAAATATAACATTCCAAGTGGTACGTTTTTGGCAATGTAAATGAATCGCTTTTTAATCTTTATGGAAATCGATTGAACACATATTATTATATATCTATTTATAGGTACATTATTATCATCGCACAAACTGAATGAAAGTCAAAAGCGAGAGCAGTCGTGTGTTATTGCCTTATGGTAACATTATTATTATATTATGTTTAAAAATCCGATACCGAAATTTCTGCTGACCAAAGACTACCGATATTCGTGTAAAAAAGTCAAAAAGTCTTTGGTTTTTGAATCTTAAAAACGCTTGCAGTACTTATGTATATTGTATAGAGTTTATATAATTTCGATTTGTACGATTTAAACTACACGTCAGCACAGACGGAATAAATGTTATGCCATTGACTGCTGCGAGTTGAACGTCGACAGCTGAATGTATAATAATATGAAATATATATTAATATAATAAACGAAATTGAAAACGTCTTCTGTCGCCGTCAACAGCAGCACATTAAATCTCGTACGGTCGATTTACATCGGAGTATCAAACATTCGAATGCGAATGCAAAAACTTTATGCATGGTAAAATTTTACTTGGACTTGTATGGAAGTTTGATTCTCGATAACACACAACATGCCATGTACAGAAAAGTACATAGTCATAGTCGTTCTTGATAAATAGAACATTGAGCATTGCCCCGAATATATATATATATATATATTGTATATATATATATATATTGTTCAAAGAAAACGTATAAAAACTAAAAACAACTCTTTGAAAATATAAATTTAGTCCAATGCGGCAATATACTTATATGTAGGTACCTAAACGAGATCGTCATTGACTTATGATATTATAATATTTATTACAGTGAAGCGTTTCGTAACAAAGAGGAGGCACTTAAGGCTCAAGTAAATAAATTATCATCTGTGTTCTATATACTCTATAGAGATACTACTATTATTTAACTCAATAAAATTCGGCCAACACTACCGTTTTCATTGAGATATGCAGCATTTAATTTTCTATAAGGAATTCACATTAACATCATTTTTTGGATTCTTAGTGGAGCGATAATACAGCATAATTGAATTAAAATTTAACACATCCATTACAGTGACCCACTCAAACAATCACTATATTATATAATTAAATCTATTTAACATTCGACGCGAAAACGAGATAACTTCATCGTATGTTGAGTGAGACGATGAAAACACAATGCCGTAACGGAATTCGTAGAATGCATTATCTTTACCACACTATACGAAAAAAATGGAAGAAAAAGTAAAATTGTTTGAGTAAAATTGTCGACGACGACGATGGAAATCTGTCCGTAGATGAGTTACGAATGTTAATAGATTTGGTAAACATGTTAGAGGATTTAAATGCTCCTCTGTTCGTGGGTAGCGATGCGCTGCCTTTTTAACTCCACCACCGGGCGACACGTCCGACAGCGGAGCGGTAGTGGACGACGAAGACGTGCCGGCACTCTTGGACGAGAAAAACGACGAGAAATTTGCGATTCAAAACGACTTGGCGCAGGAGATTATTAAAATGCCGGTCAAAGGACCAGAAGTAAGGAACTGGAGAACTGGTCGGTTAGCTCAACCCCTTTAAGTGACACCAATAATGACCGTAGCCACTCCACATCGGCCGTCAAGAGCCACAAGATATGAGGCGTCGGTGTGGAGAGGTTAGAACAGCCGGACGAGCACTGTTGTGCGGCTGATACTGGAGGGAATAGCGTCCGCAGTTCTCTAGGCGTTCATAAAGCTACCATAATCTGAGAAATTAAACTGTAAACGATTAAAAGTGATTAAAAATAAAATGTAAATATTAATGTTTTTGTTTTATAATATCATTATAGTTCTTATAAGATCCAACTATTTTTCCAGAGTTAAAATTGTTAACTAGTAAATTTAAGCGAAACAAATCCAGTTTTACGAAAAAAAAGTTACCGGTTAGGTACGGCGTTGTTCCAGTGGACCGGAAATAATCCTTTCATCATAATTTAAATAAATTATCGAGACGAGGGGTTGTTAAACTTTTTTCGACTGAGGTTGAAAAAAAAATATTTTTCTATAAAATATAGACTCAAATAGCAAAATATACTTTTGACAATACTGCATCTATTTATAATAATATTGATAATAAGATTGCTATATAATGCGTGTAAGACCTAAATACGTATGCATTTAGTGTATTGTCATTTGTAGTTTTAAATCTAGAATCATTGGGAAGTAATAACCACTGTTTACTAATTTCATTATGTTATATACCACCGTATAGTTAAAAAAGTAAAATCTAAAACTAGGTAAAAGAAATAATACTTATATATCAGTAGGTTCGTTTTGTTAACAATTCAATCGTTTTAATCTATGTAGACGATATTTATCGTAAATGCGTTCACTCTGAAGTCGGGAATACCAGTGGGCATGAGGATTTTTTCGGGCCGCCAGACGCCCAGACGATGGTATTACAACGAGAATGTGATGAGAAAAAAATTGTAAAAACAAAAAAGACTGAAAAGTACACGCACGAGTGTGTGGGCCATTACACTGCCATGCCAATGAAATATAATAATATTTATAGTTGATCACACCACAACTTATACGAAGGATTGTGAGCGAAGCAGCGGTAGAATCGGCGCGGAAATGGCAAAGTGAATATTTTTCTTCTCCGGTTATGAAATAATTGGTTTCTTCCGGCTGCTATGACCATAAGATAATAGACCGGTCACCGGTTTACGTATAAAATATGTGAACAAGAGTCGCCTGCTCGATGGGGTTCCCGGAGGATCCGATGTCGGGCGGAAAATAAAACCAATGTGTAAAATATGCCGACCTTCTATACACAAATATCCTATATATGTACATATAATATTATATTATACTGTCTCGGCGGTCGTAAAATAAACGAACCGTAATTGGCATTAATATAAAAACCGATGTGCGCGCATAAACGAACTCGGGTCATCGGCTGAACAATTATTGTTGTATTACAGTCGTGTGTTTTTTTTTCCATACTTCTTATTGGCCTTACGCAAACGGTTCGATTGCAGTAGGGTTACACGACGTAGACTGATGCGCGACCGACTCGGGACCAACTAAACCTGCAATAGCCACCAAGCCGATTATCACCGTGTACCTACATGCATACGCATAATACGATTTAATATTTATTTGCACTCAAGATGAATAATATTATACGACGTGCAGCGTGCGCACGTGTGTTGACTTATCACAGGCATATTATTATTGTTTTTATTTCGTACCTATCTTATTAGGTGTAATATAATACCAAAACATCCAGTTTCGAAACGATTATGTACGTGCCACCGCCGCTTGCAGCTGCAGCTACGACGGCTAAGTCTGGCCGCAACTCTTCGGCATTAACGTCATTATAACGTTGTATAATTAGAAACCCCGCCGAATCGATCTCGTCGGACAAGCGCAGTTCGGTAATCAGTGGTTGTCATGATATTACACGCGTCTGCCCACTTTTGTTTATTACGCGATACGCAACGCGCATCAATCGACAGACGTATATTATACAATATGATGTATAGCTGATGTATCATAGGAATCGGATGTTACATTACATACGTCCGGACGTGCAGCGTTTCGGACCGCGATTGGTTTTTTACTATAATATTACGACGGATACCTATTTATTATATACGATTTAAATAACACGCTTCGTAATATAGTGCGTATCGTAACAGGTAGTTCTGGTCGATCCGAAAAATTTGATTTTTGTATCGTTTCATACGTTCAAGATTCATGCGATCAAAACCCTCAAGTCCCAACGTAACATCTTTGCAGCGAATATAACTATATATATATATATACACGTACTATAATACGTTTAGTACCATTCGAATCATTTGATCGGCAACGAATATTTTGTACTCCTATATAATGTTATACTTTCTGACACCGATCCAAGAGATCATAATGTGTGAGAGAGTTTAAACTTACGTCTGACAGAAGTAAAAATATAACGTGTGCCTTCCTTTGTTAATTCATTGTTCAGACTGAAAACATTATGTTTAATATCTTCCTGCCAATATCCTGCAGTTAGTGTTATTTTTCATTTCAATACTAGTAACAGTAAATATGGACGTAGTAAGTATGGACAGTAAATATGGACATAGTAAGGAAAGATACAGTGGAAGCATTAAGATGAGATTCAAACCGGAAAGTACAGGCATCGGATAGGGAAAACTGAAGGCAAGGCTGCGTGCTGGGTTGGTGACCACTCTTTTGAATAAAAAAAGTAAGTACTACGGACGACATGACGCTATTGTATTTATAATCACAATACGTTCTCGAACGGGAAGTCCGATATAAGATAACTATTATTGCGAAACTCAAACGACAGCAAATCCGTGTTTATACGCGACATATTTATTTTGTACTGTTGTACAATTATAATATAATATTGAAGAGAACGAAACGCAAACTAAATGAATAAAATAATTCTACGCGCGAACGTTACACAACAAAACATCACGTCGAGTCTGTGTGTTTCATTAATATCGTCAATGACTTCGGTATGTACCATTATATACACAAGTCCGAAATAGTTTAGCTGAAAATTTCACATCGGATACAAGTAGGCAGGTGGTATACATACAATAATAATAATATGTTATATGCATATAAATGATAATGGTTAAGTAATAATGTGTACAGTGTTTTCGATTGCTGTGAAACTGCAGCAACGAAGAACAAGCCCCCATTGTTTTGACGACCGACGTCCTCTCGAGTTCGTGACTGTACCCTGAATGTGATGATGCGTGGCCACTCGACGAGCCACAAATGAATACGTCCCGTTCGCGTGGTATGTGAAATCACAATCGACCGGTCGGAACATGCTCTACTGTATAACATATTATTTTATATTATTGTTACAACACAATATTAATATATTAATACAAAGTACGCATTACTATCGTAAAAAAAATGTTCGAGAACAATGCTCGCCGTGGCTTAAAAACCGATCGTAGTCGGAGCACGAAAAATTATAAACTTCTCGAAAACCAAACAAACGTTGCACGTTGCAGCAGACAATAGACGCAGACGCCTACTGTGTTGTTCTAAGCGACGACAATTAAACCACGGCAGAAGACTCGAGGGTACACGTCACATTATAATGTAATAATTATAATCATCTGTCGTCGAATTCTCCGCCGCGGTTTTCGTTTTCCGTGGGCAGAGTCGCGTTAGGTCACCGAAAACCGTATCTTCGTCTAGCGAAGGACTACAACAGCAGTGTTGTAACGATATTTCCATAAACAAACACACACACACACATATCACATGCCGCGCACTGAATAAAAATTAAAAATGACTGTGAAAACAGTCATTTTTGATAACGCACGTCCATTCCTAGTTCGGAAAACCACCACCGCCGCCGATACAGGTATCCGCGAGGCGTTTTAAATACCTACATATTAGTTTTCATAATGATTTATATGTCGCACTTCGCGTGTTTTACACTGATATATTTGTCATTATGATAACAAGTGGTATAACACAATGTAAGTACACGACGCGTAAAAATATATTGCGATCAGAAATATAATTCCGACGACGGCATCGCGCATTTAAGTCGGCGACGTGTTGGTTTTCGTCCCCGCCCCCCTCTTTATCCAACTCCTCCTTATCGTCATCACCCCCTTCGACTACGGAACAGCGTTTTCACTCGTCCCGTCGAGTGTTTACCCACGCCACCGCCTCGAGATGAATAGACCGTCACAATATAATACATTATTATTATTCTCCCGCGCGAGCTCCTACGCGCCCGACGACCGAAATGCCCGACACCGAAGACGACGACCGTCACTGCGTCACTTAACGTACAATATCATATTATTATTACTATTATTGTGGTAGAGCTGAGTGCACGTCGGTAGGTATGTATATGCGCTCTGGTCCTCTTGTATATATTATGCATGTGGCGCCACGCGAAGACCGTGTCTCAAAAGACGGCGACAGACGAATGAAATAATAATAATTATTATTATTATATTATTATTCGGAGATCCGCGGCGCTCATCGTATTTAGCATAATAATATCGTCGTGTAAAGACGAACTGAGTCGCAGAGTATAATATTATTATATAATGATATTATTGTAATACACGGAGTGTTCGCGGACGGCGCAAGAGTTATCGTGGGAACACGGTTCGGAAACGGTAGCAGCGGCGTGCATATGTATATAATAATATGGTTTATGTATATATATATATCATAAGACATACACCCATAGTCACATATTACACTATTTTATATAAGCCACAATTTGTATGTGACTGTAGTCTAAAAGACAAAAGTTTATATTGTATTTAATATAATATGACGCGAGAACCTACCTACTTTATAGTTTACAGCCACGCAATAACAATATTAAAATAATAATATAACTATAAAAAATGTTGGTATATCTATCTGCAGCAGCCACATGTAGGTCGATGTGACTTATGTTGGACTGAGGTCTTATGCCCAAACAACTGACATTTGTTTAAAAGTATAACTTGGATTAGATTTATATACGATACAAGTTAAATACGTTTTTGAAATCATCTAAGTCTTCCTATTCTCCTGTTATATTTCTGGGTATAAAATATTTATTATTCAGATGATTCACAACTATGAGTTTAATTCAACATTAAATCATATGCGGATATGAAAAAATGTATAAAAAAAATCATAATATTCCAGATAAATTCCCGGTCTTGGAAATATTCCGGAAAATTTCCCAAAACCAAATTCCATAAAATTTGCACATCACACGGTACGGCGAAAACAGAAAACTATGAACTATATAATATCTGTGTCGCGATTATTGCAGTCTGCAATGACGTGGCGAAGAGGAAAATCGTGAGGCAGCCGCCTCTGAGTTTCTTAAGGGGTGGTGGGTGGGTAATGGCCAATTGGTAATAATTTAATATTAACTAGAGTATTTTAGTAAATAAAATATGACAAATAATAAATAATATGAATGTGAATGCCGCTCTATCGGTTTATTGGTGCAGCAGGGTGGGTGATATTAGACTAGCCTCTGAAAAATTTCATGTTCGCCGCGCCACTAAATTTGCAGAACAGTCCTACAGCCGGTTTCAGCTTCGTCACCGCTTTTCTGCTGTATAATAATAACGTTATAATGTAAGCTTATCGTAATATAAAACATTATTATTATGCGCCGTGTGTATAATAATAATGTGCATGGACAACCATGGTCATGACGCACTCTCGCTGAGTCGGCCGCGGTCACACTTCCATCATCACTCACATCTGATACGGTACGTTTTTTTTTAACACCATGTATTATTTTCTGTGAACATCGTGGTAGTCGGTATGATAATAATAATAATAATTGTATGATATAGCCCTGCAGATACGGCTGCAGTGGTGACACAACCTGCACCTGATGATAATAAGAATCCACTCACGTTTTATGTATTATGCCGCGCGTTCTCGCCGGCAATTCCATTTTTGGTGTAATTTATTCCGGTTGTATACGACGTTTTTCCGCTACATATTATTATATAACATTACAATATATGCCTTCGCACGATTATTCGTTTAGTCCGCTGACGAATTAGTCGGCCGACAAATCCACGCGTCGGTCTCGTACTCTCGTCGTATGAATCTGCGCACATGCCTACAACTGCGATGACGTTTTATTTTAACAAATTGTGTCAATGTTATTATTATCAATTAAAAATTATACTTATATCTTTTACTGGTCTATGTATATAGCCAAACGCCAAGTGTAAACTGAATAAAAACTAGGTGACCGATATTGGGAGGTAATTTTTCAATTTTTCTGGCTTCTAAATAAAAAAAAAAATTTAATTTTTTCAATATTTATATAATATATTATAATCCTTTTTAACAACTTGTTTGAGATACTGATTTATTTTCATCGAATTTTGTTAAGTTGTGCAAAAAAACAAATTGTATAAAACTACATAATTAACTCAAAACGATAAGCGAAAAAAATCCACTAAAATGTTAAAAAATCTTATATATTATAATAAAAGTTACCGTATGAACATTTTAAAATACGAGTAATAATAATGGTAGAAATTTTTGCTATATTTTTTAATTTATCTTTTCAGCTTTATCTTAAATGAATGTTGAGCCAGACCAATTATTATGTTATGACATTGATAGTTTAAACTGCATGGTATATACACCGTTTATGAAATTTGAGGTTAGTTTAAATTTTATTACTTATATATTAATTAATAGTAGATTAGTAAGTATAGGTATAGGTTATATACACGTATGTTGTTTTTAATAATTAAACTCGATATTATGATAGTAACTGTGGATCACGTTCTTTTTGAAAAGTTCACCGAACATAGGTCGCGGAATATATGTCTCATGGTCATAAACATCTTAGCTGTCTCAAATTAAAAATAATGAACAAAATAGTTCTGATTCGCCGAACAGACAAACGAGAAATACGAATCAGAGAGAGAAGCACGAAAACGTGAAAAAAAGTCAGCTGTTGCAGATCACGGACAAATGACATAAACTTTCAGCCAAATAACCGCACCGACGACGTCGCATGTCCAATTAAACTCAAAATTCGAAGTAAGAAAAATCTTGGTGATGATTTCGTGCGAAAATTGAAAATATCCGGCAAACGTCATTATATAACTTCTCGCAGTCAACACATTATATTATATACGTGTATATAAACGAACTTTGGTGGACTTGCATGGCTGGGCCACACGAATTTCGTACGATCCTGTCTTCACCTTCACCATATACAGGTTGATTCACGAAGCATTTTCATTGTTCACCCCTATTTTTTCATTTGATAAAAAATTTATTTAAATTTTGATTTTTAGAATTTTTAAATATACTCTAAGATCATATTTTCAGATTTTTGAGGTTTTTTATACTACTTAAGGAGTTTTCTTTGGCGATACAAGCTTTAACTTTGCAAACCTGTTATCGTGGACCTATCATCTTTAGTGTAAAAGTTAAATAACTCAAAAACTATTCGTTCGAAACTTAATTTTGATGCGTCAAAGTTTTGAGAAAAATTTCCACTTAATAATTTATAGTTAAAAATAAGGAGTTCTTTTTTGGAAAACAGAAGTTTTTATCTCCACTGGGTCCTCCTCAAGTGGCAAAAAAATCTCAAGAATTTGAAAATATGATCTTCGAGTATATTTAAAACTTTCAAAAATTAGTATTTAAATTCATTGTAAAAATGGGATACGCTTGGTGAATCACCCTGTATAGGTAGACGTAATACTATATAAGAATCCTGTACAGCCGTGATTTGTGATCGGATCTGATCGGCGGTCGGTGGCGAGAAAATTTCAAATTCCTGCCGATGTCGCAGGTCCATGTCTCCAGCGCGGCGAACCATACGAGACGTTTTGATAATATTATTTATTATTATTGTGATGATACGTCTGCGACGCCCTTGCACAATGGACTACGACTACAACAAGCCTCTGTTTTTACAGCTGCAACAGCAGTCGATGTACAGCGCAGAAGTCGTTCATGCCGTGTAAACAATGGTCGACAGCGGATCTCGAGGGCCAAAACTGACTACGCGGTACATATATCACTGCGGCGTTGTGTATACGTGCGTCACACGGTCGTTATATACGATTATTATTATTATTATCGTCATCGCGTATACGTCGTTATTACCGTATAGCAGTTAGGTTATTATATTGTTATGTTTTACGAGTAAAGGGAGTCGTGTCTTTCTCTCACTCTTTCATTCTCCCTCACTCCCCCTCTAGCCCTGTCTCTTATTATCTAGTCTCTCGATACATATAGGCATGATTTTATCATTATCATAATATAATATAAAATGCCACCGCCGCCGCCGATCGTTTCAATTAGTCCGAGAGACGATATAGGTACGATATAGGTATCTATATAGGCGCGCGCCGAGGAATTCCAAACAATATTGCCGTCCTCCCCCTAATTAACCGAAAACAAATTAACTGGTCGGTAGTAATTTCAAAAAAAAAAAATACATAAAATACGCTCGACGTACCGCACATACACGCTCGCTAGAGTATCTGGTATTTCTAGACATTTTTTTTTTTTTAAACAATAATTTACTGCGAACCTCGCGTAATTAATCGTCGAGGGAACGACGCCGAACTACACCACACGACGACGACGATAAACTCGTGAGCTCGTTATACGTACCGCAGGATCTATCTCGCGTTGCAGCCGGTACGCACTCACTCGGTCGGTCATTGTAATAAAAACGTCATTTCGTAGCGGTAAAAAAAAAAAAGAAATGCAAAAAAACTCAAATTGGATTTCCTCCTCGGAAACAATAAACGTCAAGTGGGATTATTGTCCGGCGGCGGCGGTCACTGCGTAGGCATATAATATGTATTATACCTATAACCTACACACGCGTTTAACTGCCGTCCACTGCGAAGGGGGTGATGGCGGACGAGGAGTAGTGACCGGGACGAGCTGCTTCAGCGGGAAATCGGGAGGTCGGTTTCCCCGCAGCAGCAGTCGTCTCCGCGCGCCGGGTCCGATAATATTATCGTCCATCCAGCACGCGGGCGGGGGAGTTTGGGGGTTATGGTGGGGGTAAGCTACAGCGAGTGAGGAGCGGTTGACTGCAGCTCCACCGGCAGCCGAAGATCCGGCCGTTTTTATTACCCGACGACGACGGACGACCGTACTCGTATGAAACCTTAGGAGAGGGTCGATGGAAGGCCGGCGAGTATATTGCAAATTGTTTTTCTTCACATCGGCCATAGCACACACACACACACACACACACACACTAGAGCAATAGGTACTGTACACGTATCGTCTTACGACTTACATATGCACACTGCGACCGCATAATCGATTTCCGGTGCAACGAAGACTCGCGTATTGATTATAATAATAATATATGGGTGATGTGTATATAATAAAATACACCCGGTGGTCAGAATTACTGCAGCAGTTGTAAGACGTATATAGTGTACTAGTGTACTATATGTACGACTTAACTACTACAATTATTATTTACCGAATAATTTGTATTTATATAACATTATTACGATGAGATGTTACGGGACGGCCATTTCCGCTGTATAATATATATACCTATATGTAATAGATAATTAAATGTAATATAAATAGCTGTGACAAAGATGGGTTTTCGTCTTCCTGTTGCGTTATTATATCCTACGGATTAAACATTTTTTTTTTCATTTTCGTGTGACTTTCAATATCCGACATTATAATATTATCAAAAAACCCTGTTCGTGATAAGATGAAACAGGCCGTGGGTTAAATATGATATAATACGTTACACACTTATGTACCCTGCACTTACACTCGTTGGTGGCTAAAAAACACCAGACCAATTTCAGGATCATTATATAATAAACCAATAGGGTTATTTGATGTAACAGACTTCTTAATTTTAACTGTTATCTAACAGTGTTACAAGCTTTAGATTATGATTTTAATCTAGAACCGACCGACATGACATAAATGTCTTATACTATTCATCAGTATTCTGTAATTTTTCAGAAAAAGGTTGACGTCGTTTATTAAATAAAAGCATGTCTGACTCTTGCAAATAAAAATTGGTATATTAATATTATGATATTTTATTTTTTTTAGGAGGAGGGGGATGGGTGAGAATGGGTATTTTAATGGTTGACCCGAGCTAATTAATATATGAAAAAATTGTATTTTCGAGTAGCTATTTTTAAAGAATGAGAAATATTGAAGTAACGTTGAATTTAGTCCGTTAGTGCACTTGTAGTTATTATGCTTATGTATAATACATTATGTTTCATACATAAAACATCTCTAAATTTATTAGTCAAAGAAGGTTTTTATAACTACCCACCGTTTTTATTTACATGTAATTTAGTTTTTTAATGCCGTTGTCATTATCATTCATATATTTGGTAGATCAACTAAAATGCAAACAAACTCTTTATATCTATGTTTTATTCAAATATTTTTCTTTGTTTGTTTTTTTTATTTTATCCTACCAATTACCTACTGTAAAGTACGATGGTTCGTTTTTGTTTTGTAACTAAAAATATAATCACTATATCATTTCGATATCAGTAGACAATAGTTTTAAATATTAATATTTAATACGGTACCTCGATAAATTATTTTAACCATGTGTATACAGTTTGTGGTCTTAACTCCTATTATTATAGATAATCAATTTATTGTAATGTATTTTTACAACTGTTTACAACAGGAAATTTCGATTGATTTTTAAATCTATTTTCTGTTTTAAAGACTGTTGCTAAAGATACGAAAAGCATCTCATTAATCATTTAAAGTAGATACCGAAGAAAATAAAAATTATTCATACTTGTAATATGACTACACTTTGAGAAACTATTATAATGTATAGAAAAAAACAACAGTAAAAAAATTCTAAATAGCATTAGTCAATCTTGATGGTTTTATAATGACGGACGTTTTTGCGTTTCTATTTATATTACATTTATAAATTGTTAAGGTACATAAGAATATACCTGTATAATTGGATTTTTTTTTAAGATAGCAACACTTTCATATTATATTAATTATTATTTGTTTTTTGTTTTTCATTTATATATATAGGTGTATATTATAATTGAAATTCATAATCAGTTTTTATGTTCCCGCTACTTTTAATGTTAAATAATAATATGAAATAATATGTCTAAAATGCAATTTCATTGACAAAATAAAAATCATAATAATAGTACACACGTCTTATTTGGTATAATATATTATAATATCGACAAAAGTCCATTTCAAATTTCCAAACGTTTTCTTTTCAATAATAACATACGCACAGCTCAAGTAGGCATTACGAAGATCGCGTGCGGTCAGAGTTTCAGACACCTACCGCGCACTAATATCTGTTTTTTTTTTGTAGGTAGCATAAAAAACGGAACGAAGAAAAATAAAGCAATTAGGTACCGACTATTACGTAGTTATATTATTATGGTCATTTTTATCGGCAGTATAAAAAGTGATTTACTGTTTATAGTGTTTCACAGTCGTCCATCACCATTTCCAAGTACGTACATCCATTCTGCCGTAACACTTTAACGCATTAGCAATCGGTAGGGCACTATAAATACAGTTAACATAAAACATTTTTCACGACTGTATCCCTTGCGGGCCGACTATGCACACTTTACATTATTATATTATACAATCCGCTCGTATAACACTATAACGTTATTATGATAAATGGATCATCGTCTCGAGACCAATATTATACCTACGTATAGGTTAGATTCAGGTATAACATAGGTATCTACGGGCGAGGCAGTGTTTTAGAAGGCCCATGTCATGTGGCATCGACGATCTGAATACTATTACTATATTATTATTACTATCGTGATCATCGTCGTTGTCGTATAATAATATTTTTAATTATACGCGCCAACCTTTAACGGCTCTCCGTGATTTTTAAACGAAATTTTCGTCCGCTGGGTGTGGTGGTCTATCGCATCACGGGCGCCATTAACAAAGTAATTTATTTACATTTTGAAAACGTGTCGGTCTCTTTTACCGTTCGGCAGTACGTAAATCATAGGCAGAAATCGGAGGTGGGACTTGTCCTAGACTATAGACCCCCCTCTCACCCAAACGATAAGCTTTTCAGTTTTGTAGAATAGAAGTCCCCCTCTCTAAAATTTGGGACATACGTAAGCTGAGCCCAGACGAATTATTTTCTTGTCAATTGCGCCCGGATTTTTATCGCTGTTAAAAAGGTATAATGTACTACTAAACTGCGCTCCGTTTGTTATTGTCGCATGTTGTATATGTAAAATATACAACTTAAAACATATGACAACTTAATAAAAACAAAATTAATTTTTGAATTTATTATTAATTAAAATCTCTATAATTGTGTATTTTTTCAATAATTTTTTAAATATCAAAATTTTAAAGCCAAAAAAGTGAAAAATTATAACATTTAAATAATAAATATAATTGTGGTAAAACACCGATTTTGATAAATATATTATAATAATCTATCCTAATATTGTTCTTTTTAAAATTATATTTTTTTATCGTTTTTCATTCTATAGCAGTATACAAGTTATCTTTTTACACTTTATAAAAACGTAGGTGCAGTTATTATGTGTGATTTTGTATTAATCTGTACCTTGTGCACAGTTCACAATCACACGAAATTTTAATGAATTTTCGCTTGTAAAAGACTGTAAAAGACGAGAAAAATCGAAAATCGCTCGTGAAAAAAAATGCACTTATACTATCTATGGGTCCTTGTGTTTTCAAGACATTTGATATTTAAGTATTGACGTCATAATTTGTATCCGCGTAACCGCGTTAAACGATCGTACTGATAATCCACGGTATACAGCCGCAGATGGTACCTAGGTATAACGCAAAACAGCAGTCGATGTGCTCTCTAAAAATGAAACTTTCGTACTGCTCTCGCGCTTTGAACTTTGAGTTAACGTTTCGCGGGTATACCAAGCCTAGTCCGCCGCACTGTATTATAATAATATAAGTATTGGTGTGTTATTATTTAGGAGTCTCCGCGATCGCCGCCACCGCTTCCGGATCGATCTAATTAAGATGGTTTCCGTTACCTGCGGCTGTGTAATGCGTTTTCCGGAAGCAATTTACCCAAGAATCGGAACGGTCCGCGCGGCCACCGCCGGGATAAGTATCCTCTTCCGCAAAATTCGAAAAGCCCCGGCGCTGACAAATCACCCTCGGCCCATAAACCCGGCTCGCGCCCCCGCAATAATTTATGATTTTACCGACCAATATACCTACGCATAACCCTATATGTACATACCTGTATACCATGTATACTGTTATTTTTGCACCACTATTCTTACATACATATATAAACAGGGTGATTCAAAGTTTATGTTACTGTCGCTTTATTGGTTTAAAAATAGAAAATATTTATGATACGAAAGTTTTTGAATTTAGAAACATCTAAAATAATACATACATTTTATATTTTTATACAATATTTTAGAAGGGTTTTGGATAGTCGAATTTAGAAATGTATAAAATCTTTAAATATCTCTCAAGCATAGATTTTTGCATTAATTAATATTGTTCAAGCACTAAAATGTATTCATATTATGATTGCAAAAAAAATATAGGTATCCATTTGAGATTTTAAAGTTGACCCCCCAAAAACCCCCCTAATATATATTGTAAAAATTATAAAATATACAAATCATATTAGATGTTTCTAAATAAAAAAATCTTTTGTATTATATATTTTTCTGTATTTCGAATATTTATGTGATAAAATGGCTGTAGCATAAATGTTGAATCACCCCGTATAATATATATGTATATAGGTAGGAAGTCGTTATATTGGACCGCTGCCGCCGCGTTGCCGAAATCGCGTACCTTTTGGCTATTACAATATTATTATACTCGCAGTGTGCCCTCGAAATGGGTTTTTCGAAAAAACAATTTTTTTTTTTTTATTGTTCTTTCGACACCCCAAATCCTAGGCGGAACTCAACATCGGTTCTGTGACGCGAATGCGATCGGCGGCAATGCAATCGTCGCTCTCATATTATAATATATTATGTATTAACGGGATTTACTAGGCGTGTACCTACGCTAAGTCGTCGATAACGACAACGATAATAATATTATTTAAATGTATTATCATCACGCGTGTACCGACCAGAGAAACTATACCGGCCGGCGCGTTATGGTGCGTGTACGCAGCGATGACCCTGTCTGTCGGCCGAGTATTATTCCTAACCGACTCTCCGAAGAATGTAATTTGTATGTTAATGGCACATGCGTCGTCCCACACACGGCCAGCCGTCTCCTCCTGCAGCACACACAGAGCCGCTTTTTTTCTTCTTCTTCTTTTTTTATTTTTTAACGTCCGCCCGAGGCCGCGGCGGCGGTCGTGTGTAATAATAATAATATTATATTATTATATTAGTTTCGCGTTCTCATCGAAAATATCTATTTACACTCGTCGTACCCATGTACATGGCGTAATATTGTATAATAACAATATTAAAATATTATTTTCCTCCGTCTGCACGGCATGTACCGGTATTTTTCTAATTAATTTCGTCGCATTTTTTAACCGCCTGCACCCGCTCCGCCACAACACGACCGGGTAAAGCGATATTGTCTCACGATTTTTTGACAAAATTTCGAATTTTCGTGTCACTGTCAATCCGACGACGTCATTTTAAACCGAAAAAAGTATTAATAATAAGGACGTCCTATATTATATATAGTATAATATTGTTACTGTAGCGTACGCACAGAGCCCGCAACTGTCGTACAAACACTATTTACCTACCTATTATATTTTACGGAATGCACAATTCGAAAAACATGCACAGTCAATTTAAGAATTTAAGGGAAAAGGATCTGTCCGCTAAAATTACAAAGGATTCAATAAAATAATCATTCAGAGGTAGGGCAACAATATTTTCGCCTTTTAATAAATATTTTGAGTTATAAATTACCTTAGAAATTATTCAATACGAAATAATTATACGCGCAGGAGGAACGTGTCTATAAAATTTCAGCATGAAAATGATGACTAAATAGATTATTTTAAGTCAAATATTCATATTGTAATCGTAGAACTTTTAGAAAACAATATGCAGCTAAAAGGAATAATACAATTTATAAATACTACTTTGTTTCAAATCTTCTTTTGTAAATTATTTTTCATTTGTATGTAATATTGGACGATCTATATATATATATATATATATATATATGAGGCACATTAAAAATAAACATTCATGGAAATAGATTGCGTTCTATGTGAGAACGCGTTTGAGATGTAGTCATCATTATTAAGTAATTGTCACAGTCGATGCGCACGCATTTGACATGTGACACGCGCATCATTTCTGGAATTATTAGATCGAATCCATATATTCCGTTTTACTTTTGGTACCTGTAGCTAAAAAAAAATCACGAGCGGCCGAGTCCGGCCCCCCCTCCCCATCACCCCTCTACAGGCAAGTCCACAAATTTCCGTATTTGCTGGGTTCGATCCGCCGCCGCGCACAATTAGGTATCTATTATGCAATGTACAGATTATCGTTGTAACGAGTCGCGGAGAAATAATAATTGTACATGACTCTGCAGATGAGGTACCGCGGCGAGACGACTGTAATAATAATATATCGTCATTACCGTATTATAATATCGTGTATAAATAATAATATAATATATAGGACCGAGCGAGCGCGCGCGCACGCGTGTCCCTAAAATTAAAATACGCGTATCGGATTTAATCGAATGGTATATACCTAAGGTATAATACGGAATACCAAGTAGAGTATCTACATCAAATACGGACGGACGGTAAATTATATCATATTATCGTCGTGATGATTAATAATGACGCGCCGTCGCAGGTTTCGGACCCGGGCGGCCTTCGTGGCGATTTTTCCGATTTCCGAAAGCCGCCGCACCACTCGCCGAGCCATATAAATTATTATTATTATTATTGTTGTGCTGCACATACGTATTACATTATGTACATGTGGTCTGTATATTATATAGATACCTAACTTACCTATGTAAGTGAGGCTGAAGATATCGTATAACGTTTTAAACGACGGCCGCCGCGAGTGAAAGGGCAAATCGTTATTATATTGTTGTCCGGCCGACGACGTCTCAGCTGCAGTACAGTCCGATTTAAACGTAATATACAGGGTGCTTCATCAAGCATGCTCACTCACATTTTTTCATTTACTAATGGATTCATTGAAAATCTGATTTTTAAATTTTTAAACATGGTTATAAAAACGATAATAATTTCAAATTATTGAGATTTTTTGTAGCTTCTTCTAACGGTACTATTTACTACTTACTACTGTCCTGTGACAAGACAAACTTCTGTTTTTTTCATTTGAAAACCTCCTTTTCCTACTGCAAATTATTCGGTGGATAATTTTTTTCAAACTATTGATGTACTTAACTTAAATTTTGAACGAGTAATTTCTTAGTTATTAAAATGTCAATATTAGGAAAAAATAGTTTTACAAAAATATAATTGCAGATCTAGTATATTTTATTATACTTTAAACAATTTTATAAATTATAAATATTGATAGATTAATATTAATTACTACAATTTTCCAAATTTGCATAATTTCCCCCTCCATATCTTCCAAACCTATTATCATAAACCTAAATAAATTATCCATAATGCCTACACTAAGTTAAATAACTCAAAAACTATTCGTTCGAATTGTGATTTTGATACGCTATAGTTATCAGGAAAATTATCCGCTAAAAAATTTATAGTAAAAAAAGAGGTTTTTGTCTGAAAAACAAAATTTTACAACTCGTAAGTAATACCTACAAAAAATCTTAAGAATTTGAAAATATGGACTTTAAGTATATTTAAAAATTCCAAAAATTAGAATTTGAATACATTCATTATCAAATGAAATAATGAGGGAGAACATGTTTGGTGATTCACCCTGTATAATATATAATATATTATACCTCCATATTCTCATATCACAACGTGTACGATATCATATTCTATACCTTTACTGTATTCATGCATGCGCGTTATGTGTATTATTATTATTGAATGTGTACACACATACACACATTCACACACGTATAAGTAGTCGTAATAACTACAACACGTTAGACAGCCTCCCGATTTTCCGTAATTTACACTTATATACATTCAAAATAGTTTCTTTTTTTTGTTGTTGATAATTGTTAATAATTATTGTTTAATATCCATAGCATTACTACTGCTGCTGTTGCTACTCTCGACTTACAAGAGACGTCGTAAATAACCTAACCTAGAATATGTTTAATTTGGGAGATTGCACGAATAGGAGTAGTTGTTCATTATAGGTAATCGCGAAAACCATTTAACGGCCAAATGTTCATTTGCTCACATAGCTACTGCATTCACCGTCTCGGTACCGTCTAATGCTCGTAATAGGTTAGGTTAGGTATATTATCTACGACGCTTATTATAAAAATAATAACAAAAATAATTATAATAATAGGACTGTACTACAATAATGTTATAATATAGGTTGGTACTTACAATACGAAATGCGCCGCAATCCTTCATTTACATAGTAGTATTATTAAGTCGTTTTAATGTTTTTTTTTCTTTTTTTTTTTTTAACAGATTGTTGATGAGTGACATTAAAACGTAATAATAATGCATCAAATTATAATATTATATAGTATGCGTGTTAACTATTTTTTTTAACGCCGTTAAAGCCAATTTAAATCATTTCAAATAAAGCATTTAATATATTATGATGACTATAAAAATAATTATTAATCTCGTTTAAAAATACGATTTAAAATTATGTATATTATTATACCAGATATACCAGATATACCTACGCGGTATACATCAACAGATTACAACAGTTTAAAAATAATATTACAATTTAATTAAAAATGTATTTAATTAATTCGAAAACCATCACATAAAGTTTATATTTTTATAATCAAACGATATTTGACTACATCAAACAAGCGTTCGTACAAAAATCTACTTAGGTGTGTCGACTATTATTTGTTTGTCAGGCTCCTCTAATTACCTACTCAACCACAGCCTTAAACCAAGCAAACCTAATTCCAATCCGACTGAGTTACCAAAACCATTTTAATTTTCCTTATTGGACCTTGCTTTTATTTTTGTCTGACAGAATTGCTGTGAAAGTTTGAAGTTTTCATAACAAAGAATTTGTTCAAATATGAATTATCACGAAATGTAATTAGATAAAATTAACTTCAATACAACAAATGATACGCTCATGTTTATTGCTTTGGCAATAATATAAAAAAAAATTTAATATTCAGAATTAAATAAATTCAAAGTTTTTAATATAAAATGCTAAATAATAAAGTATATTTATTTAGACACACTTTACATTAATTTTAAGATAACTCCTCATTTTAATAATTTCCTGCTAATTTAAATACTGAAATATTATAATTTTAGAACGACTAAAATATGTTTAATTTGTGGAAAAAGCAAAAAAATGTATGTGAGCATGAAACAAAAGCATTATAGATGAGAAGTGAGAACCAACAAAAAGAGACACAAAACGTAACGATTAATATAATTAAAACATGTAACTTCTTTACAGAAACTTGTCCAAGAAAAATAATGCAAGTAATAAACTTATTTTTAAATAATTTTATTAAGGCAATCAAAATATAATATATATATTTCATTTTGAGTTGAATTCAACAACGCCAATTCTAAGTTATTGAGAAAATATTATTTGATAAATTATTGATTACTGCCAAATTTTTCAAGTTCAAATTCATAAAAAAAACTATATTTTGCGAATAAAATCTGACGATAATAACATATTTTTATGGTTGATAAGAATATATTTATAACGTAGTTTGTAAACAAAACAATATTATATCATACATATTAAAAATTAAAATAAATAATAACTACCTACCATAGACTAAGACAATATCACTAATTAAGAACTCTAATAATTAAAAAATAAGTAATAAACAAGTCTTGTATAACCATGATCAAAATTATATTCATAAATTTGCATATAAATAATGTTATAATAAATTATACCCAAATATATAAAAAAAAAAAATAACTAGTAAACGATAAAAAAATAGCCTATGTGAATACATTTTTTGTTTTTATAAATTAACAATTCGTAGTTCAAAAAAAAAAAATCTAAAATAACCCGTTATAAAATAGGTTGGTATATAATTTTCTGAATTTCTTAACAATTCTTCATTTAAAGAATTAAATGTCGAGTTAAATTTAATACAACATTGATTTTTCTTTTGTTAATATTATTAAACAATATAATAAATTGGTTTCATAACTGACATTTCATTTCTCTAAAGTTAAGCATTTATTATATTTTAGATATTAATTTAAAACTAGGTTTAGTGGTAAATTTGTTGAACTTACTTTAATACATTCTATATAATATGTTTAAATTTTGATTTATTGATAAATAATAGAATTGCAATAACCAAATTTAATAGCTAAATATATTCAATGAATTATTTCAGATTTTAGTTAACTGTATTTAACATGTACAACTCATATACTCATAAATATGTGATGTTTTAAATGCAAATTTTTTATTTGAGACAATGTAGCATTTTACATTCTATAATTATATTCAATTTTTTTTTGCTTCGTGTGTATACCGTAAACTTTCCATTTTAAATTAACTATATATTTACATTTTGTTTCTTAATCCTCTTTAATAAATTAAACATTTTTAATTACTTAAATGTGATGTTTAAATAAAATTGTGTTGTGATATTTTATAAAACAATGTTTTTTTCAGTATAACAAGAAAGTAGTATTTTTGTGGTTATTTATGTCAAAAGAATTCCAAAATGCAACGTAAAATTAGTTATTAGGTGAAACTTATGTTTAAAAATAACTAACATACATTATTATAATTATGTACTGTTCGTTATTGTTGAATGTTAAATCTAAGTATAATTTTTGTTTGTGTTCTTGACATTGTAATTATTTGAAGTGAATTTCAATATAGTATAATCCATTTAAAATCTAGTAAATGTTTATAGACGTAGAATTATCGCGAAACAAAATAGATTATCCATTTAAATATATTAAAAAAATTAATTGAACGCGGAGACTGGATAATTTTGCATGATTTTTATTCGGTGTCAGTTCTTCGAACAAAATTGTCTATACGTACGTATCTTATTAATAAACAAGTTCAATAAAGATGTAAAAAGTACTACAATTATATGAATCGCTCATTTAGTCATGGGGCCACCCCCACACTCCTCCAACATTACATATTGCCAATATTTAGTTTTTACTATTATTATATTTAAAATACTATTATTAGAAAAATAATTTAACTATTTTTTTAATCTTCTCATGGAGAAAAACTTAGCTTTGTACGTCGCAGAACTGCAGACAGCTAGGGATGGTAGTTAGGCAACCTGCACTAATTTATATAACTTAGGAAATACTTCTTTATTTATCCAAATTTGAGAAACTCTGATCTAATTACTCGTCATACCTGAGGTAGTGCGATGAGTATAATATAATAGCAGTGAAACTCTATGCAGCGGAACAATTTCCAGAAAACCGCAGAATGCAGCAGGCGAACATAATAATATTACCTGTTTTCGTTATATTTTTTCAGCGAAGCAAAAAGTTACGCGTAGGATGATATTTGGTGCAAGTTATAGTGATTATTTAAAATGATTTAATAGAAAATATATTACCTAATATACACCTAACCTAAACTAACCTACATAGACAATTATACGTTTATAAAACGTTGTACTGTGCTTTAGTAAGACCCATTTTGGAGTACGGCTCGCTAATTTGGAACCAACATACTGCAAATAGTTCTATTCAGCTTGAAAGAGTCCAATGAAAAACGTTTAAAGTATGTAAATTTAATTTTAGGCATTTATTCTCTCTCACACTATTACACTCCATTCTTAGAGATTCTAGACTTTGAATCTCTAGCTGACTATAGAGACAGATGTTAAGTAAAATTCTCCCAAGATGTCGAATGTTATCTAATTATATAGACTCGCTTGCTCTTTTATCCATTATAAGATTTAAAGTTCCACAATTTCCTACCAACACACCTATATCCTTTCATATTCTCCAATTCAAAAGCAACTATACATATGCGAAAAACAAACCGTTAAGACGCTTAATGTCTATTGCCAACAAGGATCCCTCCTTCTAGTTAAAATTACTCATAGTGTTTAACTACTTTGTAAATGGTGTATCTTATTTTAAGCATTATTATTATTTTTATTACTATAATTTTTATATTTCCTATATCTTTTACTTAAATTTAAAATGCATTACCTAATCGTATTCAAAGGGCGCCGTCCGTCAATTATTAATTAACAAATAAATAATAATATGTTATTCGCATCTGATATTGTATTTAATAGGTATTTAGTGTTTACTGAGCATGTATGATTCATATCGCAAATACAAGTGTCTGCGTCGTGGTGCTGACTATAATTTGTGTAATTGGAAACGGTTTTGACGAGTTTAAAGTATGTGATTTGTCCATTTTGCAGTGTATCTTTGTGTGTTCTCCTTTTGACGGTAGTTATTATATACAAGCTGTTATATTAAATTCGCCGTGACATAAATTTCCCATTACCTACTGTTATTAATTTTCTGCACGTTCTTATATGTATATAATATGCATCATATTATTGTACATTTTATACATTTTTCGCGGTCTAGATATTATTATAAATAACACGTACCTATGGTAGATACACGTTGAAAATAAAATATAATATCGTGTTACGCTATTGGAACACGGTCGCGATGTAAAATATCTACATTCAGCGTATGATGATAGCCATGCAAATTCGTTTTATTAGTTGTATTTATCACAGATATACATAATATTATTATATAGATACATACAGTGAGTGATCCACCAATGGCTTACCAAAGAGCTCACTTTCGTTTTAATTTTATATCACATTTATTCGAATGCTGATTTTTGAAATTTTGAAGCCTAATAATTATTTAAGAACAAATTTTAGTTACTCAAACTCTATAAGATGCAAGGTTACCTACAATAATAGTCTCTTGTAGTATTGTGGCAATATTTTGGTGACTTCTTTTTTTTCAAACGAGAACCATCCTTTTTACTATAAATTGTTAAATAGATATTATTATTTTTTAAATGTTGAGTTATCTTAATTGCAATTTAAATGAATAGTTTCTAGGTTATATATTTAATGTGTAGTACAATGGTTATATAAACCTTGATACAAAATGATTTCATATCAAATATAAAGTAGAATAATAATTCATATTTTAGTTTAGTTCTTATTTTACTTGGACAATTGTTACAATCATAAAATGGTAATATATTAATATTAATCACTATAACTATTAACGTAATATATCGTGCTATAATATGATCATGAACTTTTATTCTAATTATGTATATAAAGTTAAATTAATTTGTTCGAGTTTTGGCTTAATATAATCATTAAAATTTTAAATAAATAATCTGTTTAACTTATGTTACAATATAGTTACATTAAAATGGTTCTCATTAAAAAAAAAATAAGTTTTTACCGACACAGGACACTCTTTAAATGGCATATACAAAATGAGAATATTTGAAAATATAGTCTTTGAGTGCCCATACTTAAAAATTCCAAATATCAGAAATTGAATAAATTAATTAACAAAATAAATAGGAATGGATCATGCTTGGCGGTGGACCACTCTGTATAAAATATTATTAATACAAAAATCTACAAAAAATAAATTATACCAAACTTTCAAAGATAAAGCAGATTTGCGAATCTGCACTAGTTTGTAAATACTTACCTGTCTTACCTATACGTTTTTTCGATCGTCATCATTGTTATACTTTATAAATATTGTTATTATTTTAGTACGCTATAAATTATAATTGGGTATCTATTATACAATTATATAGGAGTCGGTCACTTGATCGATTACGCAGCTTTGACGCATATTTTACGTACAATTCAACCAAATATTATGCCAAGTCTACACAATGGTGCCTCAAGTGTGTGTTTAATAACACCGAGACGAGAAAGGTTCGCAATACGCGCATTACTGAGTAAGTGCATATACTGTTATAATATTGTAATATGTATACGCCGTGGGCCGCAAGTAAAATATTATTTTTAGACGACGAGAATGTTCGTGCGCAATAAATCAATATTCGCGCAACGCGCTCGTGTGTATATATAATAATTTACAATATACATTTATAATGCATTTTATTTAGGGTTTAAGTTTATGGTTATTTGTTCAACCGCTTGTCCCAGCTCCGAAGACAAAGCATTTCAACGTTCTAATAATCACAAACGGTCTCGGCCGTAGAGCAAACGCTTCAACTACACTTACGTAAGTTTTTTTTTCGTCGTCTCTCGTCGAACAACACATAGGCAGGTAATTGAAATAATTATGAACATTTCGTCGATATCTAAAATTAATAGTATATATACTTACGCCTATCACGCGAGCGTAATAATATTATACATGTCACAATGTCTGTTGCGTCTTAAAATGCATAGATACATAATACATATTTTTCGTTTAAAACAATGCAAATTATAAAGTACAAGTAAAAAAAACCTTTAGGTTTATATACTAACCGATAAGAATATAAACGCGCTGTAAAGGCAAAATTTTATATTATAATGTGCGTACTAAAATATTATAAAAAAACAAAAAATAAACATTGTGCTGGCTGTGTACAGTATTGAATTTGAAAAAAATATGTTTATGAAATATGGGGGTATAAAATAATGATGATTTGTTAAACAGAGAAAAAAATAATTGTATAACGACGGTAACAATGAAGTGACATTACTAGTTAACACATTTGTAACTAATATAACTAAATAACTAAATGATTGTACTACTTTAATATATAGAATAGTTTTTACAGTATTGAATGTAAGTGCTATAGTATAGTAGTATATTATCATTTAATTTAATTTATATTGAGTTGTATTTGTTATATTATGTTTTGTGTTACTGAGTATTATAAAAAACTATAACTTGTAAGCTTTATACATAAACTATAAATCTAAGATTGCTGATTTGCGTTTTCAAATAAATAAATAAATTACCACACCTAAACAATTTCATTTTTTTTTGTAACTGATTTTTATCCATTCAGTTATATTTTTAAAATTATTTCAATTAAAATTTAAACTGGTATTGCACTGGGGTTATATTTTTTATTAGATAATATTAGGCTTTTTCTAGTAAAATTGAAAATATGTTATTTCGTTGTCTATTTTTAAAAATTATTTATGATAAAAAATTATTATTTTTTTGTTCAATATTTTAGATAGTGTTTTGATACATGAACAGAAAGTGTTAAACCAGTGTATAAACTATTAAAAAATATATATATATTTGTTATGAATGTTATGATAATGACGATAATGATATGAGAAACTCTGAACTGTGAGGCATCCCACCACTTATTTCGAGACACTTCAATCACTGGATAAATGACTGACCACCCGGGGGACGTTTGCTGGTTTTCTACTTATACGATTTTTCTACCCCCCCCCCCCCCGGGCGAACACTATTACGATTTTGGTATTGCGATGAACCATGCAGCCATCACGGATGGATCACGAAATCGTTACGACAGATCGTCGCGTGAGCTGCAGCAGCAGCGACCGGATAATCGAGCCTCGGACGACCCATAATATTATATTATTATAATACGCATAATATTAGACTGTATAATAATAATATTAAAAAACGACGTCGGGTTGCCGTGTAATAACAGTATACACGGGCTATAGGATCGGAATCGTTTTCCTAAAAGAAACTACGGTTATCGACTACCGTCGTGTCTTATAATAATATTATTATACAATGTATATACATATAAATACAATGCACAATAATCGGTGTCGTTATACGCAACAACACGCGACGGACGCGCTTAAGACTTCATATTATATATCGGTGCATAAATTACTATCAGCTACATTACACTGTATATAATATTATTACGTATACAGGTACGCGTGTTACAATATTTTAATGATGTATAGTAATACTCGTGTGTGTGTGTGTGTGTGTGTGTGTGTATTATAATAGCTGCTGCAGAGGAGGTGGACGACGTTTATGATCGATTAGGCCGGGCGCGTGATTTTACCCGTTTCGACTGCACGTGATTTCCCACGTTTCGGCCGGACTCGGAGGCCAGGGCACACAGTGTCGTATAATTTTATCACGCGGATAATGGAGAGGAAACGAGTCGGTTCAAATGACGACGAATACGTTTTCAGTGTTTCATAAAAAGTTTTGAGGTTCCTCGTGCAAACCACTTTAAACCACCCCGTATGCGTGGTATGTTATAATAATACGAGTAATATTAATAATAATTAGATATGGAGACTTTATGTAGAAAAATATCTGTAAAATTACCAGTAAAATGGTAAAAACGGTAAAATAACTAAATCTTAGAGCTAAATATTTTTATTAGTAAATATGATTGTTATTTCAATTGTTGTATACTTTCCAAATCGAGTTCTTTCTAATAATAATAATAATAAAGAGCTAAAAATGAATCTTGATTGACGTTTGACCGTATACAGTGTCGAGAAAATAGAAAATACGATTAGTATAGTAATATTATTGTATTAATAATTATCAGTTGATGAAAAAAACATCTCTTTACAATTCGGAGAAAGCATTTTTGATTGAATTTGATTAGAAGGGTCACCCAGCATTTTTTTTAAGTAAAAAAAATTGGTAAAATTCACGGCACCCACATCTCTAATAATAATAATAATAATAATAATAATTATAATAATGCGAGTTTCCGTGACGTATTCCGCGAGTGAGTGCGTCTTTGTTTTTCTTGAGAGCATTTTTCAGCGATTTTCTTCTTCTTATTATTTTTTGTGCGCGGGACTTGTAACCCGATTTTGCGTGGGATGTCTGATATAGTCCATCGTACGGTGGTCTAAAAATCTTTCTTCTCCGATTCGAAACTTTGTTCCGTTCCGCGCGAAAAAAGAGTACCTAACCATCTGCGACGTTGCACAACTTGTCACGCTTTTCTCTTGTGCGCATCGCCGCATGACCTACTCTGACAACGGAATGAAATATAATTAAAGTTTGAATTCATCAAAAAATAAGTTAATATATTTTTACAAATCAATACGAACCCTGCTAATATATTATATACAAACGCTTAAAATCTCAGACATTATTAAATTTTATTTTTTGTTATTGTTATAATATGAGTTTTTTTCCAAGTGTTGGTGGTTTTTGGACTTTGAGACCATTTTCGCATATTATTAAATATTTGTTTTTCGTGTTTTTTTTCTCAATATTTCTATGATTATTGTTTCTGACTGTTGTTACGAGTTTGGACATTATGAAGCATGTACGTAATACACGCACACATCCACTTATGATTATACTATATAGGTACTTAGCTCTTTGGCAATACTATATACGAATTGAGTCACATACAATAATATTTTATGCCTATATCCACATAATGTCATATCCGGTTCACGTGCAACGTGATATAGGTATCACGTATTATATTTTATAAATTGTTCACATGCGTTGCTATATTAATTTACGAAACTCACCGTTACGATTTCTAAGATATGTTTGGTTGAACGTCCGTGTATACCATAATATTATGCATGCGATAACATATACACACATGGCCCCGATTTATATCAAACGCGCGGGCTCGCGGTTGATGTTTAAAAAAAACATTATATTATATTATTAAATAGGTATTAACAAGAAAACGACGGTGTAACAACAATAATTGCGTATGATAGCACTTCAAAGTGTATGATAATAATAATATTATAAATAATGTGTTATGCACAACATAATAATAATATGATAATACATAATATAGTACATGACAATATTATCGTGCGTATCCGTTTCGATTTAATTTATGCGTATCTATAATATAATATATACTCACCTACGCGAAATAATAGATTTCGTGAAATGTTTAGGTATTATAATGGATATTGTTGAACGAAAAACGCAGTCGTTTAGAACATCGCTCGTGGTTATTATATTATACTGTGTAAAAGAGCCGATCATTTTGTATGTATGTGTGTGTGTGTGTGTTGGGTCAACACGTTTTGCTTTAAACGATTTTTAGACATACAATAATATAATATTATGGTACATTATTATATTAATAATATGATCGTGTACGGGATTCATGAATTCATTTAACAAAGTGAAAAATGAGTTGATATTCGTATATAGGTGTATTTATGGTTGAGGTACAGGAAATATTACGTGAACCTATTATAGAGGAGCGTTAAAAACCATATATTACTAATTTTGAATCAGTGTCTAAGAGCCAACCGTATTTTATGATGTGGTTTACCAATAAAATCTTTTGTTGTCCGGCGGTAATTATTGTTTATGATCCGAAGAGATCGAAATGCCCGGAAGAATTGGATTATTTTACGACTCACTACCTACATTATTTTTAGCACAATCGGATATTTTCTGAGAAAGATTTATTAGCGACTGTTGAATAATTCGAATGGAAAATAAACCGAAAAAGGAGATGCTGGGAGAATGAACGTGTTGATGGCGGCAAAATTACATCACATTCTTTCCTGTGAATAATTTTCAGTGTCAATGATTTTAGTTTGGTTTTTAATATGAAAAAAAAAAAAAATACTAAATAAACGTTAGGAAACGTTTTGAAAAAGATATTAGTTTTTTTTCAAACGTTTATTGAAATAAATTCTCTTGGACAAATGAAATCACATAAATCGCGTTCGAGTTACGCACAAGCGGTACATAATTGATCACATTATTAGTTATTAACAGAGCTTAGGAGTTAAAGAAGCTTAAAAAGGCAAAATATGTTTCAATTGTATATAAAAAAATTGTAAATTTGAATGAAACAATGTTAAATATACTAGAATCATTCAAAGTTCAAAAAATAAACATCTCATGTTGTTATTGTATATTCACACAAGCAAATTTAAAGTATGGTTAATAAAAACGTATAATATTTAAAATATGACAAAAAACTAGTTGACATTTTGAAATTGTATTGAACTGGAAAAATGTTAAAAATATAAATCGTGACGATAACTGCAATAATAAATACCCACATTAAATAGTATTAAGTTTTACATTAAATATTATTTCAAATACACTCTATAGAAGAAAAAGTTAATAATAAAAAAAAAATATTCAAAAAGCAATATTCTGTACATAATATATGCGTATAAAAATCAAGGAATATGCACTTTTCCTCTAAAATTGACTAAAATAGGTAAATCGTGTATTTAGAATTTTCGATTTTTAAACTCACCACTGTATAGCTTGGTCTGCTATAAATCGAGAGCATATAGAACAATATATGCAGCTCCTACAATTTTCGAGCCCTAACTATTGATATTGTTGTAGATAATAAATGCGCCAATGGAAAATCAATGCACCTGAAAATAATAAAGGACAAAATTTTATTAGACAGACTTCAATCGCGTGCGATCGTCGGGGACGAAACGGTCTATAATCCGGGAGTCAATTTTCACAGGTAAATCGTACTTAAGTGCGCATTCGCGTAAACGCATCAAAGCGGTATCTTACACCCAACACTCGTACAGATATTAATTTTTTTTTTAATTCCGTCTCGAGTACCATTTATGGTCAGATGTTGACAATTACTGCGATTGTATTATATATTATACACAAACACACACACATACACGCACGCGCGTACCTAAATATAAGTGTACGTTGTTGTCCATAACACAGAAACGATTTTAAACTGTCATTCTCTCCGAGAAAAATGTTAAATAGGTAGGTTATACCTATATCACAAAACTTATACGATTAAATTGAAATTTATTCAAAACCGTAGGAAATTAAATTTACACTTTGAAAATAGTCACGATCCCAATCTGAATTACTGAATTTTATTTGTTTTATTTCTCATTAGGATAAAAACTTACAAACACACAATAAAATAAACGTTTATTCGTGTTATGTATATTGTATATAATATAAACATATACAATATATAACTATATAAAAAATACATTCTGAAATAATATTTATATTTTTAAAAAGCAATATTATTGGGAAGTGTTAAGTTCTATTGCGTATACTATTGGTTTAGTTTTATCTTATTTTAATTGAACAACAATGTTTTTTAATGTGTTTAAATTATTAACTATTAACATCGTGTTTTATTTTATCTCTTTACCACGTATCAATACAATTTATTAGTTAATAACCATAAGGACAAATCTAATATCTATATGTACAGTATATTTTATTAAAGATAAATATAAATAAGCTTAGGCAGATTAAAAAATCGGCTTTCTGATGGTCCTATATTCGATTTTAGTAGAGGAAATAAAATAATAATAAACTGTTTCCTTAACCATCTGATCCACGACAACATAATAAAAAGACTAGTCTTTATGTCATACTAACACTTCTTTGCAGCAATAGGGTCATTCGCCTTTACTGTATTTTTTGTTAACGCAAACAAAAACACAGTAAAAGACGTATAATTACAATAACTAAATAAAAATTAATTCAAATATTTTGAACATTTTATCACAATAATAACACAATATAAAATATATTATCGAACTCGGTATAAACGAACCAGCTTTTGAAAACAATAATATCTTACTACATAGTATTATTATAACGAATTTATCTTTATTGTTATTTCTTATGCCAATCTAAGAAAACAAATGAAATGAAAATACATCAAAACAATATTCGAAATGTGTATAAGATTTTCTTGATTTGTTCACCGGAAAATTAATTTAATATATTCTTCAATTTAATTTAAATACAGTCTAGGACACAGACAATCTTTTGACAAAATGGAATAATATTATACTTTTTAAAATCATGTATTAACTATTTCTTCTTCTTTTTTTTTTACATAAATTAATTATGTAGTCTGTTGTTTTTGTTTGGAATAATATACAAATTTAATTAAGGTTCCTTTTCATTTCTAAAGATAAATTGAATTTTTTACAAGAACTACAATATAATATAATATAAATATATACTTTAAATTTTCAGAAATATATACGAAAAAATAGCTCTTATTTTCTCTTTTAATAAAATAAAAACAAGAGTAATTTTGTTTGGAAATGGCGACTTGAAAACATATAGTTCTTTTAATGTGGAAATAAAACTTCAAGAGAGACATGCCAATGTTTGTACCAATAAAAAAAAAAAATAACATTTGGTAGACTTATAATCCAAAAATAATAGACTTTAACGTCTATAAAATAATATTTACAATTCGTTTTATGCATTAATTAGGTACCTATATTATTATAGATATTTGTATATACCTATATAATAACGCGCATTTATTACCTATGATATTGCGGTTGTTCGTTAGTCCAATAATATATATTATATATAATATGACTTGTGCGTAGGAGTTATCTGTATATATATATCAATTTGAAATTGAAATTTATTACTTATCGAGGAAAAAAAGAAGGACAAAATCAACAAATAGTACGTCCATATGTCCACGTCGTAATGACCTCTAGGAATAATATTACATATAAATGTAATTCAGGATACGATGGCGATAACATATAGTCAGCACCCACACAAACACTCAACGACCTGCAGCGACCGTTTTCCGGATAAACACGCGGAAACCACACAAAAAAAGTTCCTAATATGTATCTCAAACCGAAAATACAATATCAAGAGGTATTTTAATGACACTTGGCACACACGGAGATAAACGCATAAGTAGCCAGCTAATGTCGTAACGCGTCCGGAGACACGGCTTATGTACCTATACGGTCGTAGTAATAATAATAATGATAATATTATAACGGACTATTCATCGACATTTAGACTCAACACCACCTGTACAATTGGTATATACGTATAATGATAAAAATCGGACCCACGACAGCCGAACGTATAATTTTCTTGAGGAAAGCCTTCTCTTTTCCTCCACTCTCTTTACACACCGTCTCACCCACCCACTTTATCACTCTCTCACTCTTTCCCTTTTATATACGCACTACTCGCACTGTTTTTTTTTTTTTTATTATTATTATTATTCCCGTAATGACCGTCCGAGTAATGACACATGCTTCAGCACACATCCTCACGGTGCACGTTTTATACTCCATACACATATACATATTATTATGTATGTGTGTTGAGTGGAAAAAATAATAATAATAATCTTACAATGAGATCAAAGAAGAATGAAAAAAAAATATACGCTCAAACTATATAATATTATACATTTAACGTTAGGTATACCTACTTCGAGTTTTTCCGTAATCGTATAATATGTCTTTACAAATTTAAGAATGAAATAGTATTATAAGAAATGTATTTTTTTATTTTAAAGAATTATTATTCTATTCTGGTATATAAAAAAAAATCAATTCCCGTAATTAACTAGACAACGTGGTTTTCTTTTTGTTATCAGCTTACCACTTTTTATTATGATAATATATCGTTCTATTCTCAATATTATAAAAAACTATCTGCAAATATAATGATACATTCCTACAACTTAATCATCTCTTATATCCTTGAGGGTCTACGTAGGAATGTTAAACGTACTTAACTACTACAATATAATATGTAAGTAACAAAAATAAAGGATATTCAAATATTTCTTAAAACAATAACAGAATGTTGTAAATATTAGGTAGATTTTTAAGGAAAAAATAACTTACTTTTCAATTATCATATTATAGTATAATTGTATAATTGCTGTTTTGCCTGTTTTCGTGAGTTATAATTCAACGTACACACAGTAATTATATAATCAATACAAAAAAAAAAAAATATTACCTACTCATAACAGTAGAACACCATAATATATGATTCTGCCAGCTATGGCCTATAATATATAATATTATATGTGACTATGAATTTAAAATAAATATCTACGATCTACAATATTGATGTGACATCTCAACGCGGACTATAGTATACCTAAATAGCGAAATACAAATTCACGTTTCATGTTAAAACTACTTATATGTTTGTTTTATACGAAGCGAAAAAAACTATATAACGACAAAAACATGTAATATACAATAGAAATCGCAGACGTCACGTTGGTTGTAGAAATCGAACACTGTTTCGCCGGATCGTCGTTTGTCAAACGTCGCCGAATCAGATTTGACTCGACGAACGTTATTTCTCGGTTTCTCGTTTTAGTTTTTTTTTTAAATATTTTAACGCGCAAAAAGAAAATGTCATTTCTGGCGGCGGTCGTACGTGTATATATATATATATATATAATACTACTCACCGCGTCGTACACGTATCCGATTCGCGAGACGTCAAGATTTGTCAACGTCGTTGTCGTTCGCGCGTGCGTGTGTGTGACAGACAACTCTGCAGCCCGCGGGGGATTGATGGACGACGACGACGAATTTTTTGACGAAATCCCTTTCGACCGTCCACCGCCGTTGTGCAGTTTCTACTGCGTGACTTATTTACATACATAATACTATATAATATATTATAGGTACCAGAAGTCCTGCACGGGTCTTATTTTTCGGCTCGTACCGGCCTAGAAACTTAAACTAAAATTTCCAGTCTCAGATCTAACCCGACCAGGCCCGTTTAATATTTCTGTTATCATGGACTCAGTCAGGCCAGACCCATCTTTAAAGTATAAACTGACTTAGCTCGTACAAACAAAAAATACCCAATACCTATAATATTAGTACCGTCTTAAATTCACGACTCTCGTCGACGATACCGTTTTATGGGGAGAAACATAGATTCAATACATATAATTTTCGTCAAAATGTAACTGTAAAATGTACAATATACTCTTTATATTTGACTATCCCGGTACAAAGCCAAATATGACGATCCAACCATATCCAATCAGAAATATTTTTCTTATGGCCCGGCCCGTACAAGACTCTAATAAGTACCTATACAAAGCTGTATCCAGAAATTATTTTTGGAGGGGGTCCAAAACATGTGTATTGTAATTTTACTGGATTTAGGTTTTACATTTGGTTAAAAATAATATAAAAAAAATTTTTGGGGGAGGGGTCCGGAACCCTTGGACCCCCCTCAGATACGGCCTTGTACCTAAATATTTATACACAGTAAAACTAGCTAGCTTAAGACGCTTTCCCGTTTAAGACGCTCTTTTGAGCAGCTGGTCCCTTGAAGAGCGTCTTTAGCTAGTTTTTCTGTATATATAATACACCTGTAATACTTGCGTTGTGTGGAATCGTTATTTGTAGTAGTTAATATCTGGTTTTGAATTTGTCGAATGCGTCCTCTGTAAGTCGGTCGACGATAATTCTGCAGGTGTTTACAATGTTCATCCGTCAATTAATTACATTTAATCGATAATCGAACTCGAAAAACAAAATTACACGTGTATAATATAGGGTCAGTGACCAGCCGTCTCAAATTACAGAAATGTCTTACTTTTTTTAAAAAATTTAACTCCGTACCGTACTTTTAATTAATGACTGCTGTACCGCACGCCGTATTCGTGTGTCCCAGGACACAGTCTACAATTAATTTTTACCTGTTATTATATTACTATCATTATTATTATGTCGTTTTTGTTGATCAAATATAATATCCTAGCGCAACGCGTAAACGGGTGCGCGTCGGTAAAAACTATTACATTCTAAATAATTTAACGATATAAGCAGGTGAATATATTGTTTTATCCGTGCAACGTACATAATATTATACACTACACGCAATTCTAACCGAAAGCCGGCTGACAAATTATTCAAATTTTTAGAGCAAACGATTTGATTCGATATTACATTAATATTTCATCGTATATTTTCAATGTAATTGCGTCGACACGACGACACGTTTTCCGCGCAACGTGCCGGAAAAACGTATCGATCGGAGAAAAAAAACACTCATAGCGAAAAGCAGAGTTCCAATATATAAGTGTTATATATTTGTGTATATATATATATATATGCGTCAGTTCTTTCGTATAACGGCCCATTGTCGGGGATCAGCGAAACCCGAATATAGTCGTCGATCTTTTATGCTCATCCGTAATCAGTATATTATACTAAAACTGTTCAGAGGGAACAATAAAATACTTCTGGATATCCATTTAGAACTCCGAAATTTTATTTATCGTATCGAGAAACTTTTTCAATAATATGAGATCAACAAACATAATATATTATAGCGCTGAATACTATGTGCTCTTGCAACTTCTTCACTTATTATATTATACGAATCGAATAGCCGACTTCAATTGTTTTGAAACTGAAATGGAATGTTATTTGATAAGATTGTATTTGTTATATTATATAATAGACAAACTTTCGTGATAATAATAGTACCATAGTGGAGATCTATAAATATTATATTACAATGAAGTAAATAGTAATCAGTATAATTGTTATATTAACGAAAATTAAATAATTTGTTTAATATTATTATTTTATCAAATAATAATAATTATATAAGAGATATTATTTATTACTTAATTATTTATACATGTTTGACCTGTATGGCCGTATATAAGACCATGTAGCACTCGGTGTGTGTTATATAGTGGAATTAGACTTTCTTCGAATAATGGTAACTATATTACGTAAGTAGGTACCTAAGTTTTAAATAATTGGGCTTAAGATAAAAACGATAGTCGGTGTAAAGTCCGAGTAAAATGTTTTAATGAAACACAAAATACACGGGAATGTCGTCGTCGTCGTCACGTAGTCATATAGAAAATATGACGAGCAATAAATAATAACATGATATCGTGTCCTCGTCGACGGTTGCCGCTGCAGCGGGAACGAAATACAAGACGCGTATAGCAGGACATTACGTGCACCGCAAGGAAAAATAAGAGTCGCGTCGGACTGGTTCTTGCGACCAAAACAAAAAGAAAAATGATCTCCAATTGAAATAATGAACTGAGCTGCGCGTCACAACTCGAAATAAAAATAATAATCGCAGTAATATTATTGTTACATTATATTATATTGCATTGTGTACCCGGCGCGACGAGATAACGCGGTTATAAACTGTGGTTATACGACCATCAGCGGTATCGTGCTCGTACAACGGTTAATATAATAATTGGAGCGAGATGCCGCGACCGAGATACGGGGTAGACGATGACGACGACCAATAGGGTTGAGGCGGTTGAGCATCACTATTTTTTTTTTTGCAGTTTTTAGGTCAATTGTCGGTTGTGGCGGGCTGCGGACCGGCAGACGACGGCATTTCTCGAGGTCGTTGTATACTCTCGGGTTTATCTTTTACCCCGCTTTTATTCGGAAAACGGATAAAAAATGAAACGAAACAACGATCGCGATAAACTCGGCGGATAACGTTTGCGCGGCCGTCTATATGCAGTCTATGTACATGTTGTCACGCGTTATACGACGTACTGCAACAGGTGGATAGTGTCCATGCTATTATCATCGTATGTTAATACACATTACATACATATGATATTATCACTATGCAAGTATATTATTATACTCATTTCGGTCATCGGTCTGGCCTGTAAGTCGTGGTGGCGTCCATGCTTTCGAATGCCTTAGCTGCAGGGTGGGTGTCCGCGTTCGTCATCCGGCTATAATATCCACAATAATATATAGGTAATACAATGTACCTCAGTGGCGATCAAATGATTTTGTCATGAGGTGGGGGATATAGCTTAACATACACTAATTGATCATTAAAAACATAATTTATAGTTATTTTTTTATACCTTCATATATAAGTTATTCTAAATATTGAAAAAAAAAAGATCATATAAAGATCTATTTCCTCCTCTCTCCAGTTTGACCACCACTGATGTACCTGTACGCGACTATTTCATGACTGAATTACACCATTTTTATTATTATGCATAACGTACCTACCTATCATGATGGTATAATTGTTACACCGAATTCATGAAATTGCCGATTACATGAATTCGGCAGAAAAATTGCCTAGTTTATGAAATCAGCAACACTCTTGCCGACAACGTGAAATCGGCAAGGCCATTCTTAAAAAAAATGATAACACATAATTCAATATAAATTAATGTGTTAAATTCATAATCTTACATAAAACACTGGAAATATAATAAAGTCTAATTGTATTAATAAATTATATGTATATAAAAGTAAAAAAAAAACGAAAATTATGAAATTATATTAATTTTTTTAGTTATATATTTATATTTATATATTTTGGCAACTACGGTCGAGGTGGCACGCCAAATTACACATCATGTCATTTTTCCTGCATGTGCACTTTTTTGATGTGAAATTCATATGGCAGGTACAACGTCGATATCCTTGTCCGGTCCCAACTGACCCTAATCAAACTAGTTCTCGTAAAGAATAATCATTTTTTGAATGTTGAACGTCTACAGTTGTTAGGGAACAGTATTTGTAGCAGCCAAACTATTCCGCTCTAGCCATATGCTCAGAATCCCTTCTTTCGTAGCGATACGAAATTTTCCATCTTTTTGTTCTATTATAACTGAAAGAAGGTTGGCTGCATCTCCTCGTCCTCGATCCACCGATGGAATTGACACAAGAACATTGTCACCAACTTTTAAAGGAGGGAGGACGCCTTTGCCCCTAGTTAACATCCTGTCCGTTTGAGATTTTAAATTTTGTGCAGCAATGTTGCGTCGTGTTAGAGCAAGATGATCGGAAACTACCTCTTCAGTGTTCTATATAAAAAAAAAAATAATTAATACTAAATTAATTTAAAAAAAAAAACCCGACTTACTTCGTCGGTGTCACTTTCAATCTCCAAAATGTTTCGTGTGGTCTTTATCAAATTATCAAGTTTTTGCTGTACTCCATTTTCGGGTGTAATATGTAGCGAGCACTCAGAATTGATTTCTAGTAGTTCAAATGTATTACGCGTACTCTCTAAATCGTTTTTCTATAAAAATTATTTAATTATTTAATTAATAAAATTATTTTATGATATTGTACGAGTATATTACCATTGTTATAATTTTTACATTAAATTTTTAGCTTCCATGCTAAATTGGTTCATAAATAAATAAAAAATACAATACCTTATACTCTAAATTCTACTCGCTTCAGTATTGACTACTTCTATGTTTTCATCGTTCCGATATTCTGGAGTGGTAGGAGTAGATGTAGTGGATGGATCAAAAAGCATGTCCAACATATCCTCTTCCAGCGTTCCTGTTATTATATTCCCCAATAATTCTCGAGGTACTTTGGTTGCCAGTTCCATTAGTGCTTTTTGACCAAAAACTGCTTCATATGGAGTCATCTTTATAACTTCGTGGTAAGTGGTATTAACGCCCCATTGTACAAAGGCAAGGCCGTAATTCCACACGGCAGTTTTGTGATAATGCTTTGGTAATGTCAATGAGCACACATGCAATTTTGGTTATTTATATAGGTACCACTATTTGTAATTATGTTATAATAATGTGTTACCGAATTCATGCATTCGGCAGAAAAAAGTCTGCCTAGTTCATGAAATTAGCAATCAAAATTTGCCGATTTCGTGAATTTGGTAGTTAAATTGCCGATTGCATATTATCGGTAATAGCGTTGCTGATTTCATGGACTAGGCAATTTTTCTGCCGAATTCATGTTATCGGCAATTTCATGAATTCGACGTAACATAATCAGAGTAGGGCATTATTCAAATAATTTTTTATTTAGATAAAATTTTATTCGAATGATTTTTTTTATAATTATTCGAATAATTCGATGTGAAAATTATTCGAATAATTTTCAAAACGTATATTGAACTCTATACAAAAATGTATAAATAGATTAGACATTTAGATATTAGATGGAAAATGTCCCATATAGCTATTATTATTATTATTATTATTTAGTTAGGTACTATTATTCAATTTTGTTATAGTTATTACAAAATTATTATTAAAATAAATACATATTTTATACTGTAGTAATCCAAATTAAAAAAAAACATATCTATTTCTTAACTTTTATTTATAGTTCAAAGGTTGTTTTGCTTATAATATTTTTTGCATTTATTTGAAATAAAATAAAATTTAAAATTACTTAATTTATTGTTTTTAATATTTGCGTGTTTAAAATTACCAATCAAAGTTTAATCAATTAAGTAAACGAAAATTAATTGAATAATATTTTATTCGTATAAATTATTCGAATAATAGCTAATAATAATGATAGCTATATGGGACATTTCCCATTTAATATCTATTTATACATTTTTATATAGAGCTCAATATAATTTTTTATTCGAATACACATTTATTCGAATAATTATCTAGATAAAATTGTGCCCAACTCTGAACATAATCATGATATGACAGCTACAACCTGCAATATAGCGTGGCAAAGGGAGTAATCGAGATGCGAACAATTTGTGAGTTTTTCAAGGGGTTGTGGATGGATAGGTGAGTACTGGTGTTTTTTAGTATTAACTATAGTATCTAATTTAGTAATAACTACGACAGGTAGTTACAGATGTTACATTGAATGTGTTTATCCGGGTTATTCGTGCCGCAGGGTGTGTGTAATATTAAACTAGCCTCTGAAAAATATTAAGTTCGCCACGACACTAGCTACAATACTAGGTAGATAACACTGACACTGGGCATGAAATGTTACCCAAACTTGGAATAAAGGACATAATAATAATTTACATTATCCAGTTGATATCGGGGCTTGTATTTGAAAGAAAAAAATCGTTTACGTTATTTACAATTTAAACTTTATACAATTGCTATCGTTATTTAATATTAAAAAATGTTATACAATATTATAACTTTTAGTAAATGGAATTTAAATTATTTTGTTTTGCGTTATTTTTCATTTAGTGATGACTTTATATATTTTGTTAATCGTTATGTTTTATTTTCGTGATGTTTAATAATTTTTGTTTACCGTTTTTCGTTTTTTTGTCATATATACCGAACGGTATTATAACGTTAGGTCACAGAACATATGAAATTAAATTAAATTTCATATATTCTGTAGTTAGGTTAGCTTAGGTATGGATGTCATTTTTCCATATTTGTAGTGGATAACCTGGAAACGTGAGCGATGGCAGCGAAAATAAAACTTAATAGCTGACTTGCTTGTTTATATTTTAATCATAAGTATAATAATATTTCTACATAAATGCCACCGTCAGTGAGTCCGCTTTCCGTACAGATCACATCCAAGTCGTCCGGCGTGTCCCGAAAAATAAGACTACGGTTCAAGTACGCAGCATATTATGTAGTACATATAATATATACTATACAGAGTGATTTTGTAAGCATTCTCGTCCACATTTTTCCCTTTAATAAAACATTTATTAAAATTCTGATTTTTAGAATTTTAAAGTGTATCTTAAGACCATATTTAAAAATTCCTGTTATTTTTATACTATTTAAGGAGTGTTATGTGGCGATACAAACTTCTATTTTTCAAATAAGAACCTCCATTTTTTACTGCAAATTATTAAGCGGATGGTTTTTTTTGAAAATGTTGACGTATCTAAATTAAAATTCTAATAAATAGTTTCTGAGTTATTAAAATGTTTATGTTAAAGATGATAATACTCAAAAAATGGTTTTACAAAAATATAAACTATAAATAATATTAGATGTAAAATGTATTATACTTGGACCACTTTTACAAATTCTTTATATTGACAGATCAATAGTAGGTACTAATTACTAACATTTTCGAATCAGCTAAGTCCCCATATTTACTTAACCCATTACTATAGACATGTTATCCTTAGTACACAAATTTAGATTTATAATACAAAAACTATTAGTTCAAATTTTGATTTAAATACATCAAAATTCTCAAAAAAGATATCAGCTGAATAATTTAAAGTGATAAAGGGGTTCTTATTTGAAAAACAAAAGATTTTGTATTGTCACAATATCATCTTTAAGTGGTATAAAATATCTCAAGAATTCGAAAATATGGTCTTAAACTGTATTTAAAAATTCCAAAAACCAGAATATGAATATATGCATAATTTAAGCACAAGAATACTGAATAGGACAAGCATGCTTAAAAAATCACCTTAGAGGTTGGTACCAGGCATACTATACAAATACCGCGAAGAGATTCGAAACCGGGATAACATCCGAGCAGACATAGTACTACGACATAAGATCCGAGCGTGTTCTCGCGTAGGTATATATAAAATTTAATATTATATATGTTATACACTTATACGAGCCGATAATTATTATTTGTCCCGCGTAATATTTATCGTTGCTTGTGCGCGTGTACGAGTAATACGAGCGTGGCGGACGACTTATTCTTTTTTATACCGTCGTCGATCTCGGTCGATTACAACAACTTACAGTGCGGGTGGGTAATGTATAGGTAATAATAATAATAACATGTTTACTCGGTGTGCGTGTGCAGTGTCCATAGATTTATCTATAGTTGCAATGTCACTCCGCCTCCCTCACTCGCTGTCTCACTCGCCCTCTGTGCAGGGAATTCGTGTCTGTTTGATTCTCGCGATAAGACGCGTCGGAATAGCGCCAACCCGGACAATTTTAAATTTTCAACGGTGGTATTTTAGCGCGCGCCGTTGTTTTAGTGTTTCGAAATTTATTTAAATCGCCGTCGTCGTCGCGACGAAGCTCCCCAGTCTGCAGAATAACACGGATGAACCGTGCGGCGGCGGCGGCGAGGGCGGGGGACACGGTTAAAATACCGCAGCTCCAAATTAAAAACGATAATTCCGTCGCGGGAAATGCGAAAAGTCATCAAATTTTCGGCCGGCTTTAATCCCTGAACCCGTTTATATAATATATATATATATATATATATATACATACATACCGAGCTGAAAAACACATTGGCATAACTTTTAAGGACCTCCGCGGAGCCGGCTTTAAAATATATTCCCGATTTTACGACGCAAAACGGTTTTATTTCCAACAGTATTTTCCTATATTTTCGCAGCCGCCATACCGTAGTCGGCATTTTCTCGTTGCAATGCCCGGACGTATATGTACGAAAATGGTTAAAGTTCATCCGTTAAGTGTGTACCCAAATAAAAAATGTACACTAAAGTCACTCAATTGATTTCCAGGTACATGTATACGGAAATGAAATTTCGAATTATATCTACACGTACAGTCGTTTATGCCTCGCGTATTTTTTCCACATCGTTTTTTAATCTAATATACTGTTGACTGTTGCAGATGCAATTGGCGGAAGGTATACAAAGAGTAAATACTTCAAATACTAAAACCGCGAACCGAATTAAAAGTCACGCTTTGTTTATCTATAAAATATTATAATTGTATATTATTATGATAATATAATAATAATATTTTTATTATATTATTATGATAATATAATAATAATATTTTTATTTCTAACAATGTTAAACGACAACAAAAGTATACAAGGAAAATTAAAAATAATTGAATCATCACTAAAGCCATCGATGAGAGTTTCATTTATCAATATAATATTAAATTATTTAAATTATTATGAATATGTCATATGACCATATATAGTTTACAAAAGATAAAATAATAAAATCAATAATATTATTACAGTACCTACATTATATTATAAAATTGACAAAAAATAAAATAACGCATATTAGATTAATTTGAAGTAGTATAGACTTTTAAATTCTTTAAAATTATTAAAACTTGAAAGAATTTATATTTACTCGAGATTCAATACAAAATTAAACAAATATATAATATGGTAAAACTAAATCAATATCTCTTCTAAGACGGTATAGTATTATAACAATGAGCAGAGTTATCAATACATATACTATATTCTCATATTTAAAAACTGTTTTTTGAATATTAGGGATAAAATTAGATTTTTTAAGTTGTAAATGCTCAGGCTTTTCATCAATAAGTTTTGAAGAATAGATATTTTGATAAAGAATTAATTGTAGTTTCTAATTTAACAATATGATAGTGATGAGAACCTCTTCAAAAAGCAACAATAGCTTACAAAATATTATTGTATTAAAGCTTTAAGCTTTAAACATTATCATAAGGATAACATGAGATTAAGTTTTTGAAATTTTATTTTTAATACATTTCTCAAAAGAATTTGGGATAGCCCAGCCTAATCCAGTAATGGCTAATAGAAAAAGTTTTAGAAAAAGTTGAAATTGTCAATTAATTGATATTTTTTCATTTTAAAAGCACAATTAGATATTATAGGTATATATGCATTTGTCTCTCCGCACTAACCGGAGGGCGGCCTTCGCTGGTGGTATGATATATTATTGTACTTATATTTGCATAATTATAATACCGTAAAAAACCATCAAGGACTATCTTCGCCGCACTCGTTTGTAACTGCGCACGTATAGGCTGCAGGAATTTGGCGTACTTATCTAAAATACGTTATATGACCCGTAATTTAGTAAAATTGCACTGCGTACACGCATTATAATAGATAACGACGACCTCGAAGCAACGTCTTTGAAGGCGATATTCGGATGTCCACGACCAGCGAAACCGCAACCGCGGTATATGCACGCCGAATATTATAATAATAATATGTGCATTATTATAATCACATGTTGTATTGTATATAATAGTATAATATTACGATTGGACGGTGGACGGTCGTGTGTGTAGCCTGCGATCACGTCGCCGTCGTGCTTATATTAGCGACTTAGACATTATTATTATATATGTCTGTGTGCATACGATTTTCTTGTCGGTCAGCGATTTCGCAGCAGCCGTTGTCCGACGTGTAATCCGAGTGCCCGTGATATTATTGAATAATATACGATTTATCGGAACTCCGGCGCCGGTTCTCACGACTCGTGAGTCTACTTCTCCGCTGCACCGTCACTCGTCATCGCGTTCCGCGAATCTGGTCCGGATGCCGACCGGCGGCGTATGTAGAACAGTAATATTACGGCTTTGGTCGGAATAATAAAAAAAAAAAAAAAAATGAATAACAATAAACCATTCTCAATTTCGAATTCAAAACTTTTCGCGTCGAAAGCGTTTTTCTTTTTCCGTCGTTATTGTCATTATGGTGTTCTCCGAAAACGCCGCCGCCAAGGTCGCCCGCCGTGACAACGTGACGCGAATGTGTGGGTCGGTGGCGACGAGCGAAACGCTGTGTACGACGATTCGCTGATATTATTTGGTTACCGTGTTGAAGACGATTCAATAACTTACGTACATCTCGTCCAATGAAAATCGTGTGTTACGCGAATAAAACGTTTTTAAACGTTTTCGTTCTCATTACGATGACTATCAATTCTAATCACACGCCATGAGTTATTAGAGTGTTGTTCTTAATGGACGGTCACTCGTCGCTCGGTGTTTGCGGTTCAAACACCTCGCGGAAAAAAAAACACAACAATTATATTACTACGCATGACGTATTAAATTTGTTACATCCGCGCGTTCGTTCGTCGGCATCCGTATTACACCGAACACGGTCGAATCACGACGTGGGTACAACGCGTTAATAGTCGGTTAAAATCCTTAAGAAAATAAAAAAAAAAATCTGCATATTTTAGAAGGCAAAACGGTTCGGAAAAAATCCAACACACAATCAAAAATAGATCGGATTTATATAGTTGGAGTGACAACCAATACTTGTCAAGTGGATATACCATCCGCTTAATATAGCTAAAATATATATCCCGTGTTTTGCACGGTGTGATTTATGTTGTCCCATCTATGGTAACTTCCTAAGTGTTTAACTTTTTTTTTTGTTTTTTCTAAAATCCGTCTTTGGATACATTTCTAGATACATTTCTAAAAACAAAACAGTAACGAAAAAAATAAATTATAAAAATTTAAATGTTGGTGCAACAAAGGTGAGAACATACTCAAAACCTCGTGCATGAAAGAGCTAAAATGACTATGATTCACGAGCTGAAATTCACAATTTGAAAACGATAAAAGCGGGAATACCGTAATCATGGCGTGCCAAACACGACTTCGAATATTGCGTTCCCCCCTGGCCCCTTTCCACCACCACATTTTGGTACATTGTATTTGACATATTTAAAATCTTTACCTAAAATAAAAACTTGCGTAATATTATTTCAAAAGTCTAAATCGTTCGGAAAAAATCCATCACACAATCCAAAATAGACCAGATTTATACGGTCTGAATGATATGTGCGGGTATACCATCAAACCGCTTAAAACCACTGCGATTCACAGGATGAAATTTACAATTTGAAGAACATGAAAGGGAATACCGTAGTCGGCAGCTCGGTACTTGTTCACCGCCAGTGTTGGCGTGTTGAATAGGACGTCGAATATTCGAATATTGCGTTTCCCCTACTCACCACGATTTGTAATAGGTGTACGTGAGTGTATAATATTATTATTATTGTTTATGGATGATTGAAAGGCGAGTGCTTTATCTGTTTTCTACAAACGACATTTCACACACGAGCAAATAACGTTTTAGTAATTGACTTATTGTTTATGAACGAAACGCATTGATATTTTTTTTTTTTACGACGTGTCGTTTTGTATGGTCGTTTCGAACATCGCTTGTTAAATCTCCGTACACGGCACGCATTGTACTACAACAATTGCTATAACGTTGTTATAGGTATATATCTAATGAGATACTAATCAAAATTGGCTGTCATAGCTAATTGTTGTGTATGATGGTAGTTGATCGGACTAAAGATTTTACCATTCTTACAATGAGATAAACTGGTTTAAATTCAATATTTTATAACAGTTTTCGATCTCGGACGGTTTTCGGTGGTCTTTCTGTAGACGGGTAGGCGCTTTAATAGTCTAGAATAAAGATATATAACAATAGTTGTTATATAATATTGTCACAATATTATATCGTTCGCTAATAATTATTTTTAGACACAATCGAATCGGATATATGTTAAACGATTAACGGATAGGCGTACGTGTGACTGTGATTTCGTAGGCATTTACCTGAAATATTTATAAAAAAAAAAGCGTATATTAAAATAAATAAATATTTAAGATTTGGTGGTGGTGGGAGGGGGACGATGGTGGGTGACAGTGGACAACGACGCAACAGCACTGCATAAGGCTTAAAGTTCGATGTTACGTTAAATCGAAAGGGTACAAATTGATTTAAGCAGGGCACAAATGGATACGAATCGTGCACAGAAAAAGGAAATTGGTTAGAGGTTAGTGGAAATGATCACTTACTGATGGCAAGACGACTAACTTCCATAATATATGTACAAAAATGTATAGTGCGCGTTGTAATAATATTGTATATCGCACGGGCTAAAAACCTAAATCGCTATATCATGATAGAACCGTATAATTAATGCAATGTAGGTACATAAGTACTGTGTCATATTGTACCTGACATTACCCATTCTGAGGTGTGCTCAATTGCAAAAATATTATATTATTATCGTATCACCGCGGTATATCATATGCACAACTGCATCACATGCAGCATTCGACCGGATGAGTCGTGCACGGCGAAATACCTGCAGCTATATGCCTGGCGTGGAGGCGCAGAACCGCGGTCGTGACAGTAGGCACCTATAGCAATAATATGTTATGCGTATGCCATTACGCCGTATCAAGTCGGATCAAGCACGATATGCGTTATAGTATTATAATAGTATGTTCAACTGGTAGGAAGTCGAGCGACCTGAGATACCTGCGAGCGACTTATAGTAGACACCTCGCCACGCGCTAGCTTCCTCCCCACCCTGCGGAAAATAAATTCCCCAAACACAAATCGAATTTTAAACGGGCCGCGCGTATACGATTACTCTGCGAAACGGACCCGGCACGTCGGCGGCGGTATCCGGCCGGAACAAGAGAGTATGCGTATTATTATACATATATAGGTAGGTAACTACGCGTAGACACTTTAAGTTATAAATTATAATACTCGCGCACGAATTGAAATATTAAAAAAACACACCGCTACATTTATAGGTACTCGCGCGCGAAAAGACGGACGTGCTCGCGAGATCCAATTTTTTTAGTGTGCCCGTTCTCCGCACGTACCTATTTATATATATAAATATATTGTACAGGACGATTCATCAAGTGTGCTCGCCGCCCTTTTCCTTTTTTAATACTGCGCAGTTATCATTCAAAATCTGATTTTTTGAATTTTTTGAACATAACGCTCCATATATTTTCATATTCTTGAGAGATTTTTGGGCTATTTAGGGCGAGTGTCCTCCCATGGAGATTTAAACTTCTGTTTTTCAAACAATAACACCTCTTTTCTTCTTTTCTATACTGTAAATTATTTGGCTGTCACGTTTTCTGAGAATCTAGATGCATCAGAATTATAATTCAAACGATTTAGTTTTTGAGTTTTTTTGAACTTTGTGCCTAGGATAATAAGTCCGCGATAATGCGGGTTTAGAAGATTTGGAGATTATGGTAATTTCCAAAAATTGTAAATTGTTTGAAAATTATAGTAATCTAACCTATCAATATTTATAATTTATAAAAATGTTCAACTATTGTAAATTATATAAATAATATAGATTCGATATTACATCTATTTTATAATCTTATAAAACCATTTTTAAGGACTATTTATCCTCAGTAAAAACATTTGAACTAGTGAAAAACTACTCTTTCAATTTTTAAATAGATCCGTAGGGGATCCTTAGGTAGTATAAAAAGTTTTAAAAATAACAAAATATGATCTTTAATAAAAAATTTATCAAAAAAATCTAAAAATCATAATTTTAATAAATTAATTATTAAACGAAAATTGGATGAGCGTGCTTGGCGACTCACTTTTTTTTTATTAAATAAATAATAGAGATACAAAGTATTATTATTATTTAATTTACCCCATTAAGCAGACCTTGTGTCAAGGTAAATGCGTTGTTAGAATACAATAAAACCTATATAATATATTAAAATACAATATTTAAGATACTTATTTCCTAAATGGCATACAATTAAAGTTCAAGTAACAACCAGTTTATAATATTTTTTTTTCTTAAATTCATAATTATTCTTATTAACATTATCAAAAATATTTTTTCAGATAGAGTGGCATAGCATTAAAGTTTATTGGATCTAAATTATCTACGAACTTATTTCCCATATTCTTTTTTGTGCAACTAACATGTATTTCATATGCCTCGTTTTCCCGCAACGGCGTATATATTATTTTTTTATACAGACGGCGACGACGCGTCGAAAGAGGTCATTGGCGTTATGCGTTTTATTTTTTGTCTTTTTTTATAATTTTTTTTTATTTTTCTCTCTTAATCGTTTCGCCGATCGGTAAAACTTCGTTCCGCCGTGTCAGTGTGTCATCGTCCGATACGTTGTTATTTTATTTTGTTTTTTTTTATGCCGACACCGTGCTGTTATTCGTATATTATACTGCTGCAGTGTCTGTGTGGGCGCGAGACGACTCGGCAGTCGGCGATGAGAGAGTGCGTGTACATTACACGTCGCTGAATAGTTTTGGGCACTTATTATACTATAATATACCTTATATATCTATTCAATATGCAAAACCGACACCGGAAACTAAAATATTTGAATAATTACCGACGACGTGACGGCGTTTTCGCAGGCAGTGATTCTCTCTTTGCCGCCACCGCCGCCACACATTCGTAATATTATTATTCGCGGATCATCAAAATATCGACGGAACGATACGATAATATTATTATTGTAACTGTCGTACTTGTACCGCGACCAATCGGTTAAGGGTAGGCAATATTCTGATTGCACCTCTCGCCGGGCATTACAATTTCGATTTCGCGTCCCACCCTGCAGCAGTGACAGGGTTCTCGTTTTGAAACCTCCCTTCATAATTAATAATATTAACTCTAATCAATGAGGAATATTGTACAATACATGGCGTAGTACGAACAATACTGCAAAAACAATCATATAACGATTAATTTGGTGAATTAATATAATAGGTACGAACAATTAAATAAGATAATAGTGGCTGGAATGAAAAAGAAAATAATAAAAAAATCAGGAGACTAGAAAATACAATAATGGATAATATTATAACATTTTCCGTCATTCTTCAGAATGACTCGATTGTTGATTGTTAATAAAGATGAAAATAAAATCTCATTTTTACAGATTGTAACATGATAAATTCTTATGAGGCAGTATCAAAATATTTTTCAAAGAAATTTAAAAAATTTAATTTAAATTTAAGTATATAAATTATTTTATACACAATACATAAAAATCACGAAAATTAGAACAAATGTTTAAAATAAATTATTACAATATTTTCGATTTAAATTCATCGTATCTCTAGACATATTTTAAGTAACTCTGATATATTACCACTTGGTGCATATTATTTTATAATAATATAAAGTTCACTCGCTAATAAATCCTTTTCATGTACACGATTATTAAAGCGTACAATGTATTGTTGTGCAGTCTATTCGATTTTTTCGGAAATTTCTTAAACTGGTCAGACAATATATTCAGCCTTTATGTAATAACTTACAATAATGAGGTAATTTGTTTCATTTCTATAACGCTAGGTCTAAGACCCATACTAGTCTCCGTTTTCATCGAAGATTTGCTGCGCAATGTCAGTCACCTCCAAAATTTCTTTTATTCAACAATTAAATACTATAAGACGCATTTTTACGGTGTTCTCTGAAAAAAAAAAAGTTTAAAGTCGTACAAACACTATAAGAGATGTATGTAAATAAACCTTTGAAAGTATCATCAGTGAGTGTCATACAACGAGACGGTTCTTGGGCAATCGTCCAAAAATATACAATATAGGTACCTATATAGAATGGTTTCAGAGTAATACATTAATATTGTACAACTGCGGCGGTAGTCTTTGACTCGGTCGATTTAAGACTGTTCTGTTCGAAATGCTAAGCACAATGTTAAAATTAGAAACGTCACAACTTCCGAGTGTATTCTTTACTCCGCTGTCAGTCATGCCCCGTGGACTCCGAGACGAGTCGTTCACGCGTCCCAGTTCGTTATTTTCCTTAAAATATAAATAGGTACCCCGTTGCAAACGACGCCTTTCGCGGCCGTTGTTCAATCGACTGACGAATCCATCGGACCACGAGTATTTAAAAGATATATGCATACCAAATACCACTACGACCCTCAATATTATATATTATATTATTATAATTGTGTATATTATGTTTCGTCCGACTCGATAAACCAATTAGGTAGGTAGCGTGTGTCGTTGTCTTGCTGGCGCGGGCAATTATTCTCTAATATATTGTATCCTCGAATTAATACAATACGCGGCGGATATCGCTTTGTGATTGCGCCTGAAATGTTTACAATATGCGACTCCGACACATCCCCTATATTCGCAGTCGTGCGATTATCATTGCGTTCTAATGGTTTATATCAACACGAATGATGATGGGTTTCCGCACGTTCCCTGGAACCTTTCAACTGGAAAGCCATCTGGTCTTGCCGTCAGTCTATCGCAAAGTTTACCGCTACACGCAGCTTTTCACACCCTCGCCATTCGTTATATTGTATGTGGAAAATAAGACAATACTCCCCTGTGCCCACGCGCCGTGTCACTCGACATCCGTCGTCGCTGTTCACGACTGGAACACGTCTGATTTAATAACGCCCCACAGAATGGTTTGTGTCGCACGTCGAACGAGGCCAATAACCGCGTGTGTGCGACATGTATAATACTAAATCAGGATTTGTGTGTACGAAATGTACAGAAAATTAAATATTTTTATGTTTGGTTATCAAATTTCAGACAGGCGCGCACGTACAAATTGTGTTGCGCTATCATTCGTGCTGCGATATCATTCGACGACACTTAGGTTTTTACACTATCGATTAAATTGTTCGACGCAAATTTCATAACTCGATATCTATTGTGTATTTATATATATATATATATATATATATATATATATATATATATAATAGCACCTATATAGCTGCCTATACGGTTGCGTGGTGCAAACGGGCGAGGAGAGAACTTTTGATGATCGCCGACCGCGGTATGTACAGTATATACACGAGCTTGCGTGATATTGATCCGGAAGACCGGGTAACGATGCAAAACCACGGGGAGACCGTGTAAACGATATAGCGGAAAAACAAGTGGTCCTTCGAAATCACACCCTGGTGGATACCAATACTTTTTAATGAACGCCTCCCCGTCTCGTTTGGCCTCCACAACCCTCCGACAGCCTGTATATAGTTATATGAACCCCAGAAAAATATTACTCTCGCTCCTTCTCCTTCTATCACCCTCTGACTCTATCTGTTTCTATCCCCCTTCTCTCTCTCTCTCTCTCTCTCTCTCTCTCTCTCTCTCTCTCTCTCTCTCTCTTTCTCTTTCTCTTTTGCCATATTACACTCGCACTCTGTTTGGCTGCAAAACAAAAGGCAAAATATCAAGCCGACCCAGAGCGTTCATTAAAAACATTTGTCTCCCGTCCACGCATATATACAAATATATATATATTATATTATACATATATATATATATGTGAGTGTACACCCTCCACACCACACCAGCTTGAAATATAAGTTATAACCAGCCGTGTGAATTGAGCGTTTGTTGCGCGGCTGGAAATCCGCGGCAGCTGACATTCAGGCGGAAAAGGGGGAGTTGCGCGGAGAAAAATGGTAAATCGATAGGGTTCCGTCGTGTTTGTGTTGGTTGAAATGACTTTTTTCTCCAAGAAAAAAAAGCCAATTTGAAAACAGTCACTCCCATAAGTCACACTTGTAAAATACTTTCGAGTTGTGCGGACTCGATAAATATTTGTAAGAATTGTTCGAATCACTACAAGTCTCCCGAAGCTCTAGTTGTGTAAAACATGCACTTTGTACAAGTTAAACTTTATTTAAAATACAAAGGACTCTTATACGAATCGATTTTATGAAAACAAATTAAATTTTTCTTGTTTGCACGGTCAACGATGAGAAATACTGCATGTTCCACGAGAGCCCAGGAAAAAGAGTTGCGATTCATGTTGTTTTTGAGGTGCGACATGTCTATTTATGGTAATAAAACTTACCTGAAGGCAGATATTAGAATAACTGCGCTTTTCCTAAACTTTTGATAAATTTAAGTTGTAAAATGTTCTTTGTAAATTTGTTCTACGATCGCTCTCAAATCGCATTATCGCACTTATCACATTCGCATCTCGTCTGTTTTCAGACATTAATTCACGAGATAAACTTTAGATCGGCAAAAGCTGCAAACTTGGCATTGGCCAAAAGCGATCTGTCACTCTGGCGATTTGCAGCAGTCGCATTGTGCCCAAAACAGTAGTGTGACACGCATTTCGTTTTGTGCGCTTCCCATCATGCCGGGAAATAAATCGTTGAACTTCGCTGCAAGTACCATTTAAACTATAAGAAAGATAGTACACTTCAGTATCTTATATGGGTTTTTTACGATATTTATTTACGGCTAGAGATAAAACGTATATATATAATATATTATATGTGCGTATATGTATTATATTGGTACCCCCGTCGCCCAATATACTTTATTGATTAGAGCGACAGCTAAAGTACAAAATGCTTTATTGTAAATCGAGCACCGAACATTTTTGGTACTGTTCGTGTGCTCTCGCGTTATGTACACCACACAGATATGATAGACTATATATTTTTAATTTTTTTCATATTGAAATTGATGAACCTGTGTCTTCGCGTCATTTCGAATATCATAATATAAATTATGAAGATTTGTGTGCACTGTATCTATAAATTACCTATAACCTACATACTGCAGTTGTATACGAAAAAAAACCTTTTATGCGACGCTTTATACAGTTTTAATATTTTTCATAGTGATATTGTACATTAAAAAAAAAAAAAAAAAATTATAATAGTAAAACTGATGA